>JAOXJM010000052.1:44787094-44814495 GCA_026413425.1 Tringa solitaria
CCTCCAGGGATGGGGCAGCCACAGCTTCTCTGGGCAACCTGGGCCAGGGTGTCACCACCTGCGCAGCAAAGAATTTCTTCCTGAAATTCCACCGCTAAACCATCTGACTGGCCAGCTCACTGCTGCAAAACCCATCGATAATGGCTGAGTTATACCTGCCTTCCCGGTTGGGATGATCTTTTCTGCACGGATGCCTTTGAGCCTCCTTGTTCGCTTTTAACTATGGTTGAACGGGCTGCGGGCTCCCTCGGGGAGGAGCGATGGAGCTAAACGCGGAGGCGCCGGGGCTGCCTTTGCTGGGAACCAGGCTGAAAGTACACACACTCTGGGGCGCTCCAAGCAGCCGGCCTAAAGCCGGGGTACCCGGTTACAGACACCCGGACACTGGCGGCCCGAGGGGCCCAGGGCTCGGCCGAGCCCCTGGAGGCGGCTCTGTTCTCTCACCCCTCCCCACCACCCAGCCCGGAGACAGGCTCAGCTCCGCATACCCTGAGGGACCCGCCGCCGCCGCCACGACACCAGCTCTGCCGGTCCCCGGGCCTGGCTCGGCGCCGCTAGGCCTCCCGCCGCCGGCCCCTTCCCGCTCCGCCGCCGTTGCTAGGCGACGGCGGGGCTGGCTCCCTGGGCCGAGCGGCCACAAGATGGCCTCCGCGCCCCTCGGCTGCCTGCTCGGCCGGGGACGGGGGGGGGCAAGATGGCGGCCGGGGAGCGGCGGTGCGCTGGCAGGGAGAGGCCGCCGCCCTCGGAATGCTCCTCAAGGCCCGGGGAGAGCCGCGGTCTGCGGGCGGGTGACCGAGGGGCACATCTGTCCGCTTATGGACACCTGGCGTCATACAGGAATAAGGAAAGGAGCAGGGGGAACTACTGAAAATCTCATTTCTCCCTGACAAATAAGAAGCTTTATGTCAGTTTTTACCTCACACTCAGGGCTGCTGAGGGAGGCAAGATCTCATACCCAACGTTCATAAAGTGAGCTAACGCCATTTACTGGAAAAGGGGATACACAATACAAACACAAGCCTTTCTTCAGGTTTTTTAAGTATTGGTATTTATTGTGGGAGCAAGCACGAGGTTTCCTGTTTACGTGCCTGAGCCAGTACCAGGCTTTCCGGCATTCCAGGCATACTAACCTGAATCTACAGCGCTCTGATACCGTTTCTCAGCGTTTTGGATTCAATTATGGTGTGTATCCAGCACTTCTTCACTTAACATATAAGAAACGGTCAGTGTTTTTTGAGTTAAACCATCACAAGGTGAGCCACGAACCGATCTGGGGAAGCCACGTTCCCCAGGGATTTCTACCAGATTTTACCACCATCGCTCCCTGCACACCCCCTATTTCCCTCTGAGCAACGACGGGGCAGCCATCATCCATCCGACAGGCTCTCCCCCACCGGTGACCTGGAAGCTGAAGCGTTGGGTGCTGTGGCGTCACCTCCCCTCCACCCTGTTTACCCTGGACAGGCCGTGGCCATCTCCCCAGGCTGAACGCTGGCCAGCTGGCCCGGCGCTATCGGGGTGTGGACAGGCACACAGCCCTGATAACTGCTGCTGAGCTCCCTTCCCCCGCTGGGCCACCGCTCCTTTGGGCCTCAGCCCCTCTAATTAACGATTTCTTCACAAATTGCAGGATCAGAGGTGCCGTTAGGGCCTTTGCCCCGCTGGTAATTTCAGCTGAAACTGGCCCTTGCCTTTGGGTTCGTGAGGTGATGCTGACAAAGGAACAGAGACAAAACACAGGTATACGAGCTTTTGTATGAAAAATTAAATCAGAATGAAACTAAATGCAAAGGAGAAAAGACACCCCCCCATCCACCTTATGAGTCATAGATGCTGACACCGCGTACCCTGGTTAGCAGAGGAAATAGCAAATTTACTGCAAAAGCTGGTTTTAGCATAAGAGAAATTCACTTCGCCTTCATCTTTTTCATCAATAATATAAATAATGTAAAAATAGATACGAGAAACAAAACTGTGAAATTATTTCCTTGCAGCCAGTTTGAATTATGTTTAATAGACAAAGACTGAAGTTTTTATTCACATACTTTAAAAAAAAAATAATTTCCAAGTGCGCAAAGCTGAGTAATTCAGATACAGACTTTCCTTCACTGATACAGGCACATGGTGTTTGTTTCTTTAACAGAGAAATCTTATCCAATATTTAATTTGAAGACATTGTAAACACTGCAACTATTTGGCAAACATGTTTTATTTAAAAGAAAAATAAAAGCTGATCGAAAGAGTTCACCAGCTTTTTAGTTTAGTTCAGAGTTAATGTGGCAAGAGTAGTTTCTTTTCAAAGTCAACACACACAAGTGTGACAGCCCCAGCTTACTGAGCAGTTCAAAGGCTTCCTCAGCCCTCAGAATCATTATTACATAAGAAATACTGAATTTATTATCCGTGTAAAACATTGCTAACATTAACCTCTTGCAACTTCTTTATTGTGTGCATTATTTTTTTTTCAGCTAACGAAGCTAAAAAAAATCCTGTATCTTTCTGCACATCCTTACACACTGCAGCTTTGCCGGGAGCAGGGTCCAGTGCACTTCGCTCCCCACCCGGGCCCTTGCTCTGTCAGAATTTCTCCTCCTCGCTGTTTCCAGAAGCATTTCTGGAGGGCGGAGATTGTCTAATTTTAGCAGCTTGGAGAATCCTCCGCTCTCCAATGAGCAGGCGGCTGCATCTGGAGCTGCAGCCAATTACCCCGGGTTTCCTCCTGCTCTGCTTCCCACGATGGTTTAATAAAGCAGACTTACAAATTTAAAGCGGCCCCACACATTAAGAGAAAATAACATTATGTCTTCCCTAACAAAGACAGATCTTTTTACAGTAGTAGAAGCTCAAAGGTTTCTTCTAAAGCATTGCATTCCATAAACCTGACCTTACAACCCTGTGTTAATATCATTATCTTATGCATATTATCTTTATGGTGCTTGAAAAAAAATATTTCTGATAACTAAAAGGCTGGTTTTGAAGCATCTTCCCTAACTTCGGTAGGTCAGGGATGTGACTTTAAGAAAAGGAACAAAAAAAAAGTAAAATGATGATTATAATGTAATGAACTGTTACGGTTCTGAATACTTCACTGGGCATAGCTTTGCTGCTGTATCTTATCTGTTAAGCGGTTTAACAAGCCTTAGTTGTCTCACTTATTTTTAGCTGGCATGGAATATAATAACACTGAAGGATTGTGGCTGCAGGTGCATTTGCATTCTAGTAACAACAGATCAGTAATTTTTTGAGGAAAAATATTATTTCAGAGCTTTGTACTCTTAATACTGCAAGAAGCTGGAGAAATTGATGTCTTGCAGACTGTTAAAAAAAAAGAAGGAAAGAAAAAAGAGAATGATGAAAATAACAGTGAGGAAAAGCTAAAGAATACCAACTAGCTGCATTGATTAGAAAGTGAGCTTGCACTTCTTTGAGCTTTATTTGCATTTTGACGTTAAGCACAGAAAAATATATTTACTTTGGTAGTAATTTATTAGCTATACATTTACCACACACACAATTTTCGTACGCCACCTTTTTTTTTCGCTTTTTCCTCTCATGATAAACTCAGACCTACCCACAGCACCAGCTCACCTTCAGCACTTGCTCCATCCATGCCTGCTTTTGCAGCCCAAAGCGTCTCTGACGGAAATCCTGTGATCAAACTGACTTCCTCTCCTGCAAGCCTCCTCTCTCCTCTATTTCTGCCTCCCTGCAGCTAAACAACTCTGCTTCTGCAGTTTATCTGTGGCCTGTAATCCCAGCTAGCTTCTCATTGCTGCTGACTAACCTTTGTCAAGCCTTCCTTTCTTTCCTTTATTTGCTTTCTCACCCTTTTCTTTAAAGATAAAATCAATAAAATATTCTCTTGATGCTTCCCCTTTCTACAAGTCTCTAAGTCTCTTAGGCTCATGTCTTTTGTAACTCCATCACTTGCCCTATTAACCTCACCCTATTTCACTTCCTGATCTTCCTCACACCCACTCCCTTCATTTTTTCACAGCTTTAGTCATTCCCTCTGCTCTGACCACCCCCCAGCACCCACACAGATACACTTGTCTCTTCTACATTAAAAGCAAACAAAAAAAAGCTTTTGGTAGAAGTGCTCCTTGTCTTCTCACTTTTACAAGTCTTCCAATTGCAGCTCTTGTCTAGTTCTACCCTAAATTCCCTTCAAACTTGGTTTTCCTTCCTCTCATCATCTAAAAGCTTCTCAGCCCATCACCAATCTCTTCTCTGGCCTTCAGTCACATTTACCATAGCCAGCTAGCATCCTATCTTAGCTTTCTTTAAGCCTCACCTATTGCTTCTCCAATCACGGTTTCAGCTTGGCTTGTCAGTACCATTCCTTGTGTTTCTTTCCCTTCCCTGCAAAAGCAGTGTCGAGCACTGGTCTTGACTCTCCTCCTTTCCCTTCCAGCTCATAGCTCAACATCCTAATGGGCCAATAAAGATGTGATTGCCTCATTACTGTCTCCTTTCAAACCTCAGGTGTCTCCATTGCCATTTAAAGTTCTGGTAATGAGCAGGTGTTAGACAAATGATCTGCCTAAAAACCAACCACTTTTCTACTGAGTTATTTTACAGCCAACTGTGCAAAGGGGTGGATGGAACCTTACAGCCAGGAACGTGGATGCCTCAACAAATAAATAATTCACTTCCATTCAGAAAGGTCTGCAACATGTTTTTCTTAGTTCTTCAGTTTAACTATGTTAGTTCGCCACACCTTTCCAAAGTCTTCTACTGTCACACACAAAGCTGCTACTCTTCCACCGTAAGCCCATTCACGCACTGATCTGGTCCTACCTCCTGTTTGACACTGGAAGGAGATCTCTTTTCCTGCCAGCCGCTACGACTGAATTCTGCTCCTGTGCTCTCAAATAAAGACCTTCCTGCTTTATCCCATAGCATTGCTCAGGATGAGCTTCTATTGAACACCTGTGGAGTGTTGACAACTTACTTTCTATAAAGCTGCTCCTCATCTGTATATAAACATTGTGTATAGATACTGTAGATGATAGATGTTAGGCTTTTACCTAACCCTCTGGAGCAGAAACACTTGCAGGCGTTTGCTCTTTCATTGTTTCACATAATGTTTAACATAATACTGGCTTGGATTATCCCTGAGGCCACTAAGCTCAGAGATAAGGGTTCAGTGTGATACTATCCACAATGAATAAATGAATGTATGAATAAACCAATAAAAATCTTTTATTTGGCAAATTACAAGAGGCAATCAGTTAAATAAGGCTTGCTTTTTTTTAAGTTATATTGTCAATCCTTCCTTAAATGCATCTTCTTTTCATCTTAAATCCATGTAGCAGAAGGCATCCTTTCTGCCATTCTCATTCTGAGCAGTTACTCTCAGCCCTACCATTAAAATCAATGGGATTACTTGCATAGTTGTTATTTTTGTTAATAAAATTTATTTATTTATACTGTGCATAAAGAGTAACTCAGACAGAAGCTTCCTATATCACAGTATTTTGTATGTAGTAGGCAACCTGTGACCTGAGATACTTACAATCAATTCAGGCAAAACAGGCACAGGGTGTGGGAAAGGGATAAATTACATCAACAATTTCAAGGCAGTGAATGATATGTTGGTTTTTTGTTTTTTTTTTTTTTTAATAAGAAGGGAACTAGAAAAATCAACACAATAGAAATAAAGAGGAAATAGGCTAAAGAAGAAGGGGAAGGAGGTGATGAAGACAGGTATGGGATAAAAGTGGCATGAACTTTTATTGGTGGGGCTTGGCCTAAACAGCAAGTTTGATAGAACAGCAAAATTAGGCCCAAGATCAGAAAGCCCATACATAAATAAAATTCAATTAAATTTTAGTAAACACTATTAATAATCAGAGTAATTACAGGATTAAAAAAAATGGCAAACACAATGATAGGTTTTTTTCTCAGCAGAAAATGTGTCATGTAAAGAGAATGACTCAAGAATGTGTATTTTTCTTTGATTAACCACAGGCTTTGAGTGGGGAGTGAAATGCAAGACCAAAACCCAAGTCACAACCCAGAGGAATTCCTTAAAATTACCTGTGGCATGATGGGGCCTTGTGAGACTAATAATCCTAACAACCCATATTCTCCAGTTTCCCAGTCTTCGACGCCTAGATCTGTAAGGAGTGACTTCATTAGTCATGCCAGTGACAGTTTTCAAACCAGGCTGCTTAGCCATTCTACAGCCTGTTATCCTGCTGTTGGATATATACAAGGCAACAAACAGCTATTAAAATGGGGCAACTGGGAATCACAAAGAGCCTTGGCAATAGGGAACTGCCGTTTGGAATCGCCAAGATGAGAGACTGAGATGGACCTGACCAGGAGAAACGGGCAGCTGGAAGAGTACAGCTTTAAAGAAAGCACTACTAGGCAGGAAAAGGATAACACATGCCAAAGTACAGGTGCAAGAGCTATAGGAGGAAAGATGGAAAGAAAAAAAATACTGAGAAGGGGAAAAAAATGGAGAAAAGAAAGAAAAGGGAAACATATAGAGAAGTCCAAATTAAATGACAATCATTCAAGTCCTTAGAAAGGTTTGATGAAATATAAAGAAGCTGTTTGGGACAGTGAGTCTTGCAAAGAAATTAAGTAATAAATATATCATCAAAAGCACTCAGGTTACATCCAGCAGCTGAGCCTACACTTACTTGACAGACTCACATGCACTGCTGCCAATTCCAGTTTACTCTCAGGTGCTGCTGGCACAGATGTAGTTCTGCAGTCAGCTGTCTCAGATGCATACATTAAAACCAGCAAAAAGAAGGTAAACAGGGCACAAGGGTGGTAGCATTCACCTCTTCAGCCATCCCAGTTAGGTCAACCAGCAAATACCAGTTTGGCCTTAGTCACCTGTAGTGACTTAAGCAAATGTGTGATATTTTCCAATAGAAGCAGGCTAACAGCACCCTATAAATGAATGCCGTCAGATCACAGATAGTGGCTTTGTTGTTTTCAAGCAAAAACCATACCTTTTTGGTACAGATCTAGTATGTTTACCATCTAAGCCAAAGCTGCCTAAAAAAAAAGATCAAAAGATTCTCTTGCTGGATGTGGGGTAAGTTTCTCTGAGCAAGGGATTTAATTGAACAAAACCAAGTAGGTAAGTACCCTAAATTAGGATAAAGAATATCTTATGAAAAATTTATTTGCTTCTACCACTTTAAGTCTAATACAGGAAAAAAAAAAAAATATTCTTAAAGATGAGTATTGGATAGCGTATACGACCTGTCCTGCAGGCATTATTATTTTCAAGTGTGCTGGTTTGGTGCTCCTTGTACTCTCTTTACTGTACCTGACCTCATATAACATTCTTTCACAAACTTTAGCCTGAAGGGCTGGTTGTAGGGCTTCTCCATAGCATACCCTACCCTGTCAGCACACTAGGTTAAGATAAATATCTCTGAAGGTAAAAGTTCTGAGCTATTCTAGCTTAGACTGAAAGTGTGGCAGAATACTTACAAATTAATTATCCTTCATGGATAAGACACCTGGCTGAGACATCACACATTACACAATGCTTATGTATTCTTCAAGTTAATCATGTTGGGCACTTATTTTCAGATTGCTTTAATACTTTTCCGCTGGTGAGCAGCAAAAATGTGTGTGTGAAGACTTAAAAAAGCAAATAGCCACTATGGCTCTGGATTTAAAATCCAGAAATTATAAGAAAATTAGTTGCAAGTTCAGTAACAATTGTTCTGCAGTCTTGCTGTATGTGTGAATGGGTATCAAAGCAGAAAGCTCAGCTTGGACCAGTTAAAAGTGATGGTCGTAACAAGTACCATAAGCACCAATGCAAAAGAATGGCTTGAAATTCTTGGCGGTAGTGAGGGGCTATTTTTTATACAATTTCCCAATACTAAGCACATTTTCCTTTTTCTTTTTTAACTATTCCCCTTAAAAGGTCTGCCTTATAGCCTGAAGCAATGGAGTTTTTATTAAAAAAAAATAATGAAAATCAGGCCCTGACCCTCAACATACCATGTTGATTTTATTTTGTGCTCTGCTTGTTGTACTGGTACAAAGCTTTCAACATCAAACCTAATGGCCCCTGTTTTACCAAGTTCCTACTTCAGAATATGAATCCTGTAGAGGATAAAACATGCTCTACAAGCAGTTCACTGAAGGACATTCTGGACCCTAAACCAGATTACTCAGCAGCACAATATTCACCCTTCATTTTTATTCTTAAGTACCTATGTGCACTTCTTGCATGAAAATATGCAAGTTAAGCCCGAGGAGATATCTGAGAGAGGGTGGAGCAAGCAAGTAAAGACACATGCATTCATTATTACAGAAAGTTAGGTAATAATTGTTACTTTTTGCCCACAAGCAGAGGGCTGCTTTTGTGTGTGTGTGTGGCAGTAAACTTCAGCTATCTTTCTAAAAGCCAAACCATCCCTTTGACATGGACAATTTGGACACAAGGAATGGTATACTGTACAAGAACCTGAAGTATGATTACAAGGAGCAGTTGTCTTCCGCACTTTTCACACACAACTTTGTCAACAACGTTGATATATCCTTGGGCAAAAGGAACTAAGGCCTAGGCCCATGCTCAGGGCTCCAGCTCCTAGAGTTATGTAATACCCCAACCTAACTTTCCATTAAAAGCAACAAATTCTGGCCCTCTCGGTTGCAAAATCAGCAGAGCTGGAAACATTAAGTAAACCTCTGGTACTGGAGTAACTGGCTCAGTGTACATACCACGCCTTCAGCTAAACCAGCGCAGCGGCACCGTGAGGGAACGCCGCGCCTCCATAACTTCACCGTGCGGGGCCGTAACCGGCCCACGGCCGAGCCGTCGGCTCGTGGTGACTCCCTCACCCGGGCCCCGCGCCCTCAGGGGCTGGGCTTCCTCCCTGTCACGCCCTGTAGCTTTTCGCGAAGCTCCTGGCGAGGACGGTTAACGTCCGCCGGAACGGGCCCTTCTCCTGCCCGCGGGAGGGCTGCCCCGGCGATGGCGGGGAGCGGCAGAACCGCCCTCAGCGCGAAGGCGAAAGGCCCCCGCGCGCGCCTCGCCTTCCCTCCCAGCCCAGTCCCGCGGGCCGCCATTCGCCTCACCCCGCCCGCCCCCCGCGGTGCTGCCAATAGGAAGCGCCGAACGGCATGACTGACAAGCGGCGGCGACCAACGAGGAAGTACCTTATTGCTGTGTGGCTGAGGCTCCGGCGGTATAAAGGCGGCCACGCGTTAAGGCTCCGGGCCGGAGAGTACGTGTCTCAGGGGGAGGAGAAGGTGGCGGCGGGGCCGGTGCGGAGCAGCCGAGCGCCGCTGGGAGGGGTGTCAGCTCCAGCGCCTGGGGGATTTTAATCCGATTCCGGCCGGCCCGGATTTTATTGCGAGCGGGTTTTAAAGTGAGTATGAGCGGGATGGCGGCGGAAAAGGCGGGGGGGGAGGGGCGGGCCCCGACCGGATCAGACCGGCCCGGTGGGGGGAGCCGCCTGGCTGACCCGCGGGCCGCCCTTCCTCTCTTGCAGGCGCTTGTCGTCCCTCTCGCCTCTGCGGACAGGGCAGCATGTCCGAAGCGGAGCAGCAGTTGGCGGCCGCCGCCGGCGCCACCCAGAACGGGCACGAAGCGGCCGAGAACGCCGGAGAGCAGCAGGCCGAGACCGGCGGGGCTCCCCCGGCGGCGGCGGGCGCAGCAGCAGCGACGGCGGGAACAGCAGCGGCAGCGGCGGCGGGGGGAGCCGGCCCGGCGGCGGGAACAGCAGGGGCGGCCGCCAGCCAGAACGGAGCCGAAGGCGACCAGATCAACGCCAGCAAGAACGAGGAGGACGCGGGGTAAGCGCCGCGCCTCCCGCGGAGGGCTGAGGCGGGAGCAGGCCGCGCCTCCCCCCCCCACCCCCCCCCGCGCCTTATTCCCCCGCCATCCCCGGGCGCCATGTGCGGCGGCAAGGCCCCGGCGGCAGCGGAAGGCAGCCGGGGCGGACGGGCGGGCCGTGCCCCGCGGGGGAGGGCGGCGGGCGGCCCCGGAGCGGAGGGATCGGCGGGCGGTGAGGCGGCGGGGCCCGCAGCGGCAGCGCGTCCTTTGTTCTGGAGCTGCCTTTTGTTGGCGCCATGTGGTGGCGGGGGGAGGGGCGGGCAGCGGGTTTGTTGCCGTCTCACGCTGTAAAATGGAAGGGGATTTACCTCGGCTGGCTTCGCCTCCCGCGTTTTTCCTCATCCTTTCCCCCTTTCGAAGGAAAGGAGCGGGTGGAAGGAGTTGTTTTCTGTCGGGGGTGGGGGGGTGGGGCGGGTTGGTTCAAACTTTGTGGGGATCGTATGAGCCGTTGCTGGCGGCGTCGGTGTAAATGCGAACACGTTTTGTGTAACGCATTAAAAAAAAATAAATCCTAGCTTTAGAAGCTAGTCGGGGTAAGCCGAGTATTTTTAGAGGGGGTAAAAGGAAAAACGGCGTGATTGAGATGATGTGCGGTGTGTTTAAAGCAGTAAGAGCGATTTTGGTGTACTTCTTCGCAGCATTGTTGGAAAAGCAGCTTGTCTCTTCCGAGTGATTTCTGGAGGAGTCAACGTAGTTTCGCTGTGTTTTGATAGTGGCATCCTTGTGTACAAGAGTAATTTCTTTCCTATCGTAGTTGGTCTGTTGATAAATACAAGTGCTTGACTTGAAAATTACCTGCCTGTTTCTCAAGCAGGTCTTTGTTATTCACGCTACTCCGTGTATTTAATTGGTAGTCCCTTTGTTAGCCCTGGACCCTGAACCAGAGGGTCAGATCCTCCGGTTGAACAGAGAACTGAAGTGTAGTGTAGTGTAATAAAATTTGGTGGAAGGAATAAAACTTAAACAAGTTTCCTATAAGCTATGGCCGGATGTACCTTTTGCAGACACTAGAAGGGTTAAGAGCCAGGCCTTTTAGCTGTGTGCGAATTTTCTTTCTAATTTTTTTATTATTTTGCCTGAAAGGTGGGTGATACTTTCCCTTTCTCGTATAGGAGGTGACAAATTTCAATCCTAAATTCGTGTGAAATGAAACTTCTAAGAAAAACAGTTATTTAGAGAGATTGACCTATGTGGAAAACTTAGGTTCTGTGATAAAACAAGAACTGTCCAAAGCAAAGTTCAGGATGCTGACGTTAAGAGTATTCTATTAAGAGCTGAAACATGCTTTGATTTAGCTGCACTAATACACTCAGGAGGAAAAGAAGAGACTAGGTGTTAAGAGTGCAGTTGTCCATCTTGTGTGGTCTCTGAAGGCAAAGCCAAATACTAGGAATTTGGCCTTAATTTCAACGGCTCTCTGTTGTTACTGAGATATCTGTAGGTATGAATCATTCCAGTTACAAAACAAAGGCCTGTAAATTACAAAGCACAGTATCTGCTGCTGTGGTAAGAGGTGAATTTAGCACGTGGCAATATCTGTGTGTGCACCACAGCCCCAACCTGATGGCATAGAGCAGCTAAAGCTGCCTCCAGATAAATTCCTTCAACCCCCAAACACTGAATTTCTCTTCCTCATTCTGTAAGTCAGTGATGACTGAGGGATGCTGGGGAAAACCACTGTCAGTCTGTACAGATTGTAGCAGTCCTGTTTGGTCAAGTAAGCTCTTCTGATGAGAAGGAATCCATCAAGTTACCTTTCTTTCATCTGTTGTTGAAGGGCTTAGTACAACTTTGTAAGGCCTTTTCTGTAAGGCTCTATTGCAATGGCTGCAGGAAGCACGCAGAATTTACTTGGATCCTTGTTAGTTAAGAATGCACAGCTTGATCTGAAAAATAAGGGTTTACCCTACAAAAGATACCGTTTATCCAGTTTAAGGGAAAAAAAAGCATAGCACCTACCGTTTCTTTTTCCTCATGTTGCCTTTTGAAGATAAATGAATGCTAGTTTTAGCAAATCAAAGTAACACATAAACACCAAAAGCCAACTGCATTTAAACATAGTCTAGTTTCTAAAGTGCTGCTGGCTTGTAGTGCCAAATCTAGGTTGCTCTAAACAGAGTAATGACAAATTTAACTGCTTTAGTCTATAGTTAGATAAAAAGGCTTGAATGCTTTTAAAAGCTTAGTTTGTTACCTTGGAAACTCTGAAAATAGAAAATACAGCCATGTTATTAATGTTCTAATTCGAAGAGAGGCATTTAAAATGTGCCTTATTGACTGATCTCAGTTTTGCTTGTTAGCTTCACTTCTTATTTCGCTTCATGAGGATTTAGTTCTTTGAGATACTTCAGAGGATATTTTGTGTGGGGAAAATGGGCAGGAAATGTATTGGCCTTTCATGAAAGAAATTAAGTGGAGATACTCCTGCAGTACTGATGAAGATAGAACTAGATTCAGTAACTAAACAGGAAGAAATGCACAACATAGTAGTTGAGGCAGGTCCAAAGTCCCATCTGTTGTATGTGACTGTTCTTGGAGGTTATAGATACCTGGTTTAAATTTTGCAGATCCTTTTTGGGACTAAAATATTTACAGCTGTTTATCCAAATCCTGAAAGACCTCAAGTACTTTGCTTTTGATGCCCTATTCTATCCTGAGTGCTTTCAAAGCAGTAGGAATGATCCTAGGTTCTTTCCAAAAACTGAGCTGGCAGTACTTTATAATCAATAGTGCTTTATTGCAAATAGCAGAATATTGTCAAAAGAACATAAATTACTGGCAAGGAGTATTTTAGATATTGTTAAAGGAACATATGTTACTGGCAAAGAGTAATTTAGGCCATTTTCTTCAAGCCTGTAATACTTCAGGGTACATTGTGTCGTTCCCCCAAAAAGAGCAGGGAGAAACCCACCCTTGTGCACTCCCACAGTATCACTAGGTTTTGACAAGATGCAAAAATGTTTTATCTTTGAACAGTTGGTCCCATTTCTAACAATGCTGCTGAGACGTGTACCACTATGAGCATCTTGCTGCCTGTGTTTTTCTGTAGTACTTCCTGTTTCTAAATAGCTCTTTCTCTTTGGAATTTCAGGAAGATGTTTGTTGGCGGCCTCAGTTGGGATACAAGCAAAAAAGACTTGAAAGATTACTTCACCAAATTTGGTGAGGTAACCGACTGTACGATAAAGATGGACCCTAACACAGGAAGATCCAGAGGCTTTGGATTTATTCTCTTCAAAGAGCCTGGGAGCGTCGAAAAGGTGAATTTAAACTTCATATTTCAGATTCTTGACTTCTAGGGGAAACTTCAGCTTGAGTTAATCCTATCAAACTATCTTTCAGGTTCTGGAGCAGAAAGAACACAGGCTAGATGGACGACTAATTGACCCCAAGAAGGCCATGGCAATGAAAAAGGATCCAGTGAAGAAAATATTTGTTGGTGGACTAAACCCAGAAGCCACAGAAGAGAAAATCAGGGAATACTTCGGAGAGTTTGGAGAGGTGTGTAGTGTTATCTCAGTAAACACTAAAACAGTTGCTGGTTAGTTCAGTAACTTGTAAGTTGCAAATTAAATTAACTTCAGATATATTAAGCCTTCTGTAACTGATCCAGAGGTTTCCCATCTTGAGAGCAAGGAAGGCACATGTTGCATTAACTGCTTCCATTGCTACTTAGATGCCTTTAACTCAAACAATTTTATCTGATGTTAAAATTGTTTTTAGGAGTTGTAAAATAAAATCTCTGGTCTGAAGGCCAATGTTAGTATAGAAAGAATATTGCAACTTTGATGCTGCATAATATGCATAAGGGGGAAACTTTCTGTTCTACTGGCCCAAATGCTGTGCATTTAAATGTTCTGCTAAAATACAAGTCTAAAATGGTATTTCATGTTTTCAGATTGAAGCAATTGAACTTCCAATGGATCCAAAGACCAACAAAAGGAGGGGGTTTGTGTTCATCACCTTCAAGGAAGAGGATCCAGTGAAGAAGGTTCTGGAGAAGAAATTCCATAACGTCAGCGGAAGCAAGGTAGAAACTTTGACTCGTAAATTTTTGTCGAAGTTATTAAGTATAATACCACTACACCTACAATCTGAAAATTTTGTAGACCTGTGATTTCAAGGTACCCAAATTACTATAAGGACAGCTTGGAAGTTACCACAGGGCAGCGGGTTGTTGTGGTTTTGTGGTTTTTTTTTCCCATAAGTTCAGTTGCAGAGGCAACTGAAGTTCTTTGCCAGTATTTGTGGCTTTAATACTTGCTATTTTCTGGGGGCTTTTGTATGTGAAATATCTAACTGCATTCATTAAATACGTGTAGAAAAAGTGGCTTATTTATGTATCAGTCTAGCAATATAAGCCATTTCAACAGATAAATACCTATTTTCAGCATAGAGCACTTGGATAAATTCAAGACTTACAGCCACTAACTTCCTAAGCAGCTGGCTGAAGGTGGCTCTGTCTGACATGGGGGCAGTTTCTGGTGGCTTCTCTCAGAAGCCCCCTCCCTGCTGCTAAAACCTTGTCTCGTAAACCCAGTACAAGGATCCAGAGACTAAATGTGTGCTTATGGTAACTGGTACCTGGTCAGCTGGTCCTGTGAACCACTGTAAAATCAGTGTGAGGTGCTTTAACAGCTGACACTGTTCATCTGTGGGAACAGCTAATAGAGACTCATGTGTTCAGCTAATGAGGACTGGAGGCAAATGATGTGTGCTGGCTGGAGGTGTCCCTTGTCCCTTGCTCCATGGCCAGTGTTGACCATATGCAAACTCCAAAGCCCTGTTAGATCTGGTTATACTGTCTGGCACAGTGATTTAGATTGCACTTAGTTTAGGACTGGTCTTGACAGCACAGAATAAGCTTTGGCAAACCTAATGTGCTGGTAGTTTTCAAGACGCTGTAGTTAGTGATAAAGTTTGGTTTTAAGAGAGATAAATGTTTATGTGCAAAGGGAGCTGAGAAATAGTATCTGTGTATTGTAACTATGGCTTGTTTTTGTGTCATAACAATAATAAAAAGAGCAGGTTACCTTGAAGCTCCTGTGTGAAGAATTCCAGGCCAGGCTTGCTCAGGTGCTGCTATCACAGGGAGTTGTTCCTTTCACAGCAGCAGCAGCTTTCATCTCAGACTGCACAGATTCAGGAACTAGGAAGCTGGCTGACAGCTTGGAACTGCAACTTGAGAACCTGTCTTGGAAATGTCAGTTCTGGTTGTTTTTAGCTGTTCTTAGTATTTAAGAAGTAATGATTTCAAGTGTTGGTAAGTGTACTTCACAGTCCAACACAGATGCTCAGTGTATAGGGTATACAAAGGCTACCAGGAAAACTCGTTCTGGTGCATTTCTCAAAGTCTTGTTCATTCAGTGCAGCTCAGATGAAGTGGTCCAACAGCCACAGCCTTGTCATAGAGGTTGTGCCAGGACAAGAGGGCAGCCTTGTGGCTCCTACAGGAGCAGTGGCCATGCTGAGGTGGCCTCAGCATCTCTTCTATGGGGGAGTTGATAGCAGAGAACAGACAGTATTAAAATACTCTGAAAGCAGTGGCCTGCGTTCAGTGGTCAGTAGTGACTTACCTTTACCCAGGTGGCACAATAAATCAGATGTTTCTGGACATGCATTAATTCAGGTCAATGATGGAGCACAGCACGTATTACCTCCTTTGCCTCCAGAGTAACCTCTGGCTTTCCTAGTTGGTTAGGGTGGGTGCTGCTGCTATAAGACACTATACACACTCTTCCTTGTTCTTTTATTTTCAGTGCGAGATTAAGGTAGCACAGCCAAAAGAAGTATACCAGCAGCAACAGTTCAGTAGTGGTGGAGGAAGAGGTAGCTATGGAGGAAGAGGCAGAGGTGGAAGAGGCGGCGGTAAGTACTACATGCACTACTTTAGTATGGACACATTCTAAGTAAGTTGTGTGTACTAAAATGGGATTTTGTGGATGGTTTTCCCTTCTATAGCTCAAAGTCAAAATTGGAATCAAGGTTATGGCAATTACTGGAACCAGGGTTATGGGAATCAAGGATACGGCTATCAGCAAGGTTATGGTGGCTATGGAGGCTATGATTATTCAGGATATGGGTATTATGGATATGGACCAGGCTATGATTACAGTAAGTAAAGAGAACTGTATTGGGTATAAGCAAGCGTAACTAATTAGCAGTTTAATGCATTTGTTCTCTTGTTCATAGGTCAAGGCAGTGCAAATTATGGGAAGACACCAAGACGTGGTGGTCATCAGAATAACTACAAGCCATATTGATCAAACTTATTCAGGTATGCAGTGGCATGGTCTCTTTTGGAAAATGACTGCATAGGTTTTGTATACAATGCTGTAGATGGATATTTCAGTTCTGTACCAAATTTAACTTTACAATAAATTTCTATGGCCTGTTAAATGTGCATCTTACTTGGAAGAGCTCCCTGGAAATGTTTTACATGTTTAATACTTACAGATAACTAGTTGTCTAGACAGTGTGGTGTGTAAATTTCAGCCTTGCTGAAGATATTAATTAATGATTTTATTAATAGGTTAAACTGAAACTGATTTTGAGGGTCTGCTTAAAGCTGCAGCTCTGCATCTAGGGACTGCCTCTTGGAGTTAACTATGGACTCTGCATTACTCCAGTTGTACAGAATGAGATGCATCTTAGGGAACCAGTGTCACTTTCCACCTTTTTATTTTGTATTGTTTTTGTGTCATACATTTCCTGTAATGGAAGTGTTAATTTTACTGTACTTTTTGGTACCTTTTTGGAATCTAATGTATTGTAAGGTATTTTACATGTGTTCTGATTCACCATGACATGGATATTGAAGCTATCCTAGCTTTTGAAATAAAAAAGGCGTAATCTAGTGTCTTGTGCCATTCTTCAGCTTATGTATTAGTAAAACGCCAGTATACTGTTCCCAGAACTTAGTTCATGGCAGTACCTTGATAGATGAAGAGTTGTGCTTAAATGTTTGTAATCTTAAACCTAGAAGGCTGCATTGGTAGTTGTGCTCACTCGCAGTTCAGCGGCAGCTAAGAACTGCAGTTGCTTCTGCCTGGAGGTTATGAAGGAGAACTGGGCAGAAAGCCCCACCTGGTGTGGAGGCTGTGCTGGTGGCTCATGTTGTAGACAAGCACAGAGGCTCAGCATGTAATAATGATGGTGTCTGCGTTTTAGGGCTCTGCTAGGAGAGGCCAGAGGCACAGGTTTCAGGTAGGGCATGGGAGTCTAGACAGCATGGCAGGAGAAACCAAGAGGTGTGCGAGAAGCTGGCTGCACTGCCTGCATGTTTCACTGTTTTGAATCTGAGACTTTTAGAAGAGTTCTAAGAAGACAGGTTAGACAGATGTTAAATTACTAATGCAAAGTCTGAATTCTTGCAGCCTTTTTGTGTATTAAAAAAAAAAAGGCTAAAGAAATTCCACTAATGTTGTGGGAGGAAAAACAGGCAGCTTTTTCTCTAGAGATGACCAGCTAGAAATATGCTCTCCTTTTTTGACTGACTTATTTCTATTTTTAAGGCAATAACTGCCATGTGATTTGCCTGTCTTGCTGCAGAATGGTCCCATTTTCAGATTTAATAAGTAGCAAGTGCTGCTGCACAAAAGTAAACTTCTAATCTCTGTTGCAATAATAAATTTTGATTTTCACTTTCCCTTTAAAGCTAAACCCTGACATATTTTTTTCTTCCAATAAATTCTATTTGAACAAATGGGAACCAGAAGTGGAATCAAACCAAGTAACTAAGGCAAGATGTAAACAGATGGTAGTAGTGACCTTTTCAGTTTTTTTAACAAGGGGTGCAGCTATCCCTACAGGGACAATAATATGCTGCTCCCTGCTGGCTGTCCTTGGAAAGACAAACTTGCTGTAAAGCTTAAAGTCTGTAAGGCTTTTTTTGGGTTAAGTGGAAATCCTGAGTATAAAAAGTTGAATCAGATTTTAAATCTGATAGTTTTTAAATCTCCAGTCTTTACAGCTGGAAGATGCAACCTGATGCCCAATTTACTTGCAAATAAAAAAAATATTGCAGACCACTGAAACAAATGAGTACAGTATTTAAAAGTATTACTGTCTCAAGATTTCAAACTGAAATGCTTTACTGCATACTATTACTTGCTTTCTTATGAAATAAGGGGTAGCAGAATATTTTTCTAACAAAGAGTTTGCCTTCCAACAGGGAATTTGCAGAGTATCAGGACTATACTGCTGCAGTACTTGTGGCTGGTGTATTGTTTGTTAGCTGGTAGTTATGTTGGTGTCTTTTGGAAGCAGGTTCACTTCCTTGACAAGTGATGTGGCCTTAAGCAAAAATTGAGGATACTGGTACTTAAATGCAGAGCTGGCTTTCCCTTTCTCCTTTGTGTGAAGGGTCTGTGATACAAAGAACTTTTAATTGCCTGGTGAAAAGCAAGGGCTTGTTCAGGAGGCTGTTGCTTATGGCTGTAATGTACTCTCAATTTGCTAATCCTACTTGGATATTTCTTGAGGACAGAATATTTTGTAAACTGGTTTGGGAGCTGTGGCCCTCAGCTGTCTGTTCCTCATGCATTTGATGTTACGATTTTGGAGTGAAGTTTTTGACTTGATCTGGTTGCTGAGACCATTTGTTGAACGTAGGGCTACCAGGGACCTTGTTAAGAAGCTGGCTTACTGAAACTGGTCAGAGGAGCCTGGGAAGGACTGGGTGTACTGGCAGCTAGAATGGCATTTGCATAGGTAGCAGCAGATACTGAAAACAAAAAAACAAAACCCCATTGGCTCATCAGTTTTAAAATGTCATAACCTGAAAAAAGCACGAATTTAGAAAACGTAGTTTATAGTAGCTACTAGAAATATATTCCTTTATAATCAAGTTTAGATGAGTTGTTTTAAATAAAAGCCAATTCCACACTTCTGCCAGAGTTGAAACATGCTCTTGTAAAATTTATTTCTCCTAAAGTTTTTATTAATAACAAGATAATTGAAAATAACAAAATCTAAGGTAATTTATCTGGTCTAAGTCATGCTAGGATGAAGATTAAATGTGCATTATTATAGTAGAATAATGTTTCTTAGTAGTAGATCTTGAAGATTTGTTTGAAACCTATGGAAAGAAAATAATGTTATGTTTTTTTGTAAAAGCATCATTAAAAGGAATTAATTAATTGCCTCATTTTCGCTTACATTATATGTAAGTGGCCTACTAATATTGTACTTACGAGGCTTTTTGCATTATTGATTTCCTGCAGAAAATAAAGGCATTTTTCTTGCTTAGTTTAGATTGTGGACAAGCACACTGAGTCAGTAGGCCTCTAAGTTCAACTGGCACTGTTGAGTAATTTTTCTGTTCTCAAGAATAAGTAGTACAAACAGCTGTATGTCTTTCCATTAACTTGCTAAATAAAATATTAACACATTTTTCTTGTGCCTGCTATACTAATATTGCACTGAACTAAAAGCATGTTTCTCCTTAGCTGAGGGCCATAGCGCTTTGTGTGAACCTAGGGTGGTGTTTGAGGCCACCAATGATTTATTACAATGATTACATTAGGTACATTCCTATCCAGGTACTTAAGAGTGTTTCTGGGCACTTGGTTAAAAAACACTTGGTTGTCTTTTAGTTAGAGTAGGTTGAAGAAGTACTGACTGTACACCAGAGGGTGTTGTTATCAAGGTGTTAACTGTAAGTGTACACTCTGCTCATGAGCATGGGGCAAAATTGCAGAACACCTAGTAGAGTTGCAGCTGGGTGTTCTGTGTGTTCTTGGTAAGCAAGTTATAGAAACATTTTGGTAGACAGCAAGGTTCTCAAGGCCTGGAAGACTTAACAGGACTCGGTCTTAATAATGCCCACAAACTTCTGAGTATGGGGATAAATTGATGCTTAAGCTTGAGATAACAGCCATGAACCTGAAGCGATCCTATGAAGTAGTCAAAAATGCTCAAGAGAACATTTGATTTTAAAATAGTATTGCCTTCTGTTAAGTAAAACAGGAGCTATAGTAGTAAAAGTACTGGTTATAGCTTTTCATAAAGCTATTAGCATAAGTGGAGGTTCCCAAATTGTGACATGCAGAATGCACAGTGCTCCTGCCCTTAAGGGCAGTTAAGGGGAGACTTGCTGAGAAATAGTTCTGCAGCTGCAATGACTTCTGTGCAGAGACTTAAGGCACTGAGCAGCTAACATAAAAACTATGTTTCTGTCTTGTTGCGCGTGTCATCTGCATGCCAAGGGTTAAACCCTTCCTCTTACAGCTTCCTGGAGAAGCACAGTATGCTCTAGTGGTAGGCATTTCTGGGACACCTTGGACTTAGCTTGCAAACAAATGAATACATGGAGTGATAGTAGAAGTGTCAGACTCTGATAGGAGGTAGCTGTGAATGCCAGATGTACGCAAGTCTGGTCCGTGCTTCAATCTAACCAGAAATTCCTACTTTCAAGTAAAATCATCTCTGAGGAAACTTGGTTCTGCTCTGTTGCTGGTGACAGTGCTTGTGAAGTTACATTTAAGAACCCCGTCTTTAAATAGTAAAGGGTGAATATAAATAAATACCTGCTCAGGTAGAACAAGTGGATGTTTTCTCTTGGTTCAGACATTCTTTTTCCATATCTGGAGAGAGAAAAAGTAACAATTTTGCAAACTCATGACTTTGAGACAAATTTTTGGACTAACTTAGTTAATACTGAGCATGCAGAAGTTGTATACAAAGCTAAAGTGGCAAATGCACACAGATTATGGCTGTCAAGAATGAAATTTGGACAGCTTTTACCAGTCCCCCTTGTTCAGATAAGTAAACGCTTCAACCTCTGTCAAAGCAGAGCTATTTTAAAAGGCATATGCATCTGTGGAATAAATAGTTTGATTAGAGAATTTAAGAACAGAATAATTTAGGAGGGAAGGCTAAACTTGCACTGACTAGGAGTAATTTCCCTGTGTGCTCAGCATCTACTGTCTTGGCTCGGTGGTGACCTCAAGACAGTCCAACAGCCACCCCCTCTAAGACTGCTCTGATCCCTGTTACCTGTTAGGAGTTTGTCAATTGTGTCCACAACAAATTTTGCATCCTCCTTGTTGAAGCACATTGGGGGCTTGAATTTAAGGACATTTCTTCCTGGCCCATCTGTGCTCAGCAGAATATATTCTTCCTTAAGCCTGTAAAGAATGGTAACAAAGACTTAGTTTTTCTGAACTACATGCAAAGGTAAACTTGACAGCATCAGCACAGAGGCTGCCCAGACAATGCCTTTCTGCACTGACTGGTTTCTTTTTCTGCCAGTTGGCTATATTTTAACAACTCTTGAGTGGCAGGGTTACTTTGTAATTGTGTGCTTGCCTCACACATGGAGAACCCACACCATTAATGTACCTTGTTATTAGATGCTCAGCTTCTGCTGTGGCCGGGGTCCTTTCTGCTTGATCCTTGATTAAGTCCACTCCAATGAATAAGCCAGAACCCCTTTAAAAGAAATAAAACCAGTCAGTCTGTGTCTGAAGAAGGAACTGCAAGTGAACTAAGTATCTGAGAGAGGTTCTTCTGTGAGATCAGACCTTCACTGTATGAGAACTGCTGATATTTGTTAGGTAGTAATAGAAAAAGTATTGCTGTTGTGACGAAATGTGGTAATAGAGCCCAGACTTATCTGCAGCACAGGACATGATGTTAAACATACTTTCCATCCAGTTCATTAATTCTGTTCCTTGTGCACTTGAAGTAAGAGTTCAAACAGAAAAGAATTTTAGCAACTAATAAATCAGTAAAGCAGTACTGGCCTAGGATACCAAAGTATATCAGACTTCTGATAAGCTCAAGTTTGTTATAAGCCAGTGTACAGCAGGCTGTTGATTTTTGCTGAAAACACAAATTTGATGAATTTAAAACCACATCAGAACCAAACAGAAAGCAGCTGACATTGTAAATAAATAAGACACTGATACCTGACATCCCCAATGATGGGGTGCTTGATTTTCTGCTCTTTGAGTAGCTTCATCAGGAAGTTTCCTACTTCTGTGGCATGAGCCTGAAGGTGTTCCTTCTCAATCACATCTAACACAGCCAATCCAATTGCACATGAAACAGGGTTCCCTCCAAACTGAGTTCAGGAAAGGAGCATGCATAGCCATGGAAAGGGAAGAAAGAGGCAGTCTTGTCACTGAACACATAGCCTTAATGACATAATGAGCATACTGCCATTTCTTTTTGGTGGAGCCAGTAAAAAGAAAGTCACATACTAGAAAAACACAAATAATATAAACAGTAACTGTATGGGTGATAAAAGATTAATAAAAAACAGTGCATGATTATCTAGTCTTAATAATACTTCAAGTCCTGTAGAGAAGGAGAGCATGGGCAGCTTTTTACTTACTGTATTAAAATATTCCACTCCTGTGGCTGCAAATGCTTCTGCAATTTCTTTTGTTGTTGCTACACAGGCAAGAGGGTGCCCATTTCCTATTGGTTTCCCCATAGTGACAATGTCAGGTACAAAGTCTTCTCCCTGAAGCTGGAATGCCCAAAAGTGCTTGCCAACCCTGCCAAAGCCAACTTGAATTTCATCAGCAATAAATACACCTCCTGCCTTGTGTACATGCCTGTAACATAACAGATTTTATTGTCTCTTTGGAGGAAAGAGAACATAATGTTTACTGTTTTAGAACATGCAGAAAGCATTACTTAGCAAAATTCCAGGAAACAAACTCATACAGGCCTATACTCCATATCACATGTTTAAAAATAGGTCTTTGCCATACAAAGTTTACATTCTAACATGAAGGCACAGGCCATTTCCTGCCTGTCAAGCTACATGCTATAGCAAGCAGAGAAATTCTCTATCGCCTATATTTAGTAAATATGTTAAATGCAAAAAGTTAAGATAATGAAAGACCACTTACTCTGCAACCTTCTGGAAATAGCCTGCTGGGGGAATGATTTGACCACCCACACTTGGCAGAGATTCAGCAAAAAATGCAGCAATCTGAAACACAGGTAGCATGTCATGTTTGGAACCCAATACAGAAAGTTGTGGAAACCATGTTAACAATTAAGAAGCTCTTTGTCATTAGATGGTTCTTGCGTGATTATGTGATCTTTGCTTTTTGGCAAGTCCATTCTGCTTAGCTCAGTCATGCTGAGTGGCATTGCCAGTCAGCCATGCTCATTTCTCAGGCAAGACAAATGGGTAAGGAAATCACTTTTTACCTTTCTGCCTCTCTTATGTGCTTGCTCAATAATATTTTTCACTTCATTAGCATAGGCTGTTACTGAATCTTCATGGTCTTCTCTATAAAGTCCTCTGTACGTGTCTGGAACGGGAGCCTATGCAAGGGAACAATATCCCATATTCAGTATATCATAAATAAGACTTCATTAAATTTACAAGTAGTTGATAGTTTCAGGGTGAAGTACATACCACGTGGACCCATTCCTTTTGTCCTTCTAGATTTCTGAATTTATATGGGCTTATGTCAATCAAGGATGTCAGATGTCCATGGTAAGCACTTAAAAAACAATTAGCAGAACTAAACAGTGATTTCCTCAGTATCAAAGAGTTCTTTAATTACTAATAGCTAAAGAGTAGCTAGGCTCCGTTACCTGGTGGGAACACAGTCACTTAAGCAGAGAGCAGCTCTGTGGTTTCTACCAATCAGTTTAGTAGTATTTGGAGGGGTTTTTTTCTTTGCTCATCTTGGCTTTAAGGGATGCAGAGGGACAGTGCTCCTTGTCACTTGTTCACCTGGGCCACTGACTAGAACCAGAGCAGTGTTAAGTCCTGAGCAGCATTACAAGATTGCAGAGCAAATGGAAGGGACATGTCTGGCCTGCTTTGGAATAACCTCCAACAGTGGAGCTTCCAGTCTCTCTGGGCATCCTGTTCTAATTTTTGACTACCTTTCATGGTAAAAGTTTTTCCCTGTGTCTCATCAGAATTCCTAAGATTCCAACTTCTGTCTGTTGTCTTTTCCTGTCACCACACGTCTTCAGGCCTGGCTCCATCTTTTCTGCTCCCTCCCCTTAGTTGCAGTTGCAGTAAGATCTCCCTCTAGCTGTCTCTTACGAGTGTCAAATTTAAATCCAATTTTCTTTAACTCTGCATCCTGTGGCCCCCAACCCATTACGGCAGACCACTGCTGGCCTCCTTCCAGTATGGTAACGTCTGTTGTATACTGGAGAGCCTGATCTGGACACAGTTCTCTGGGCTGCTCTCACAAATACTGAACAGAGAGAAAAATTACTTCCCTCCACTTCCTGGGTACAGCCTTTCTATTACACCGGGTTTTCAGAAATGCTCCGACCACAGACCAAAACTGAGCCTTGCTCCCCCCAGTAGATAAAATTACCGATAGACTTACTGGTCTAAAACGATGACATCTTCATGTTTCGTGTACTGCCGTGCCAGTCTTAGGGCAAGATCGTTAGCTTCAGATCTACAGCAGAAAAATTTGATAAGTGTTTCATTGGGGATGTCTCAGTTTTGAAATTCCCTTGCAATGCAATTTGCATTCACAGAGAACAGACACAACTCGACGCACAGTACCAACAGATCCCTCTTGAAATCTGGAGTATAGAAACTGCTTTTGAAGCAGTTCCTTTTTTCTTTTTTTATACACGCTCCTCCAAGCAGAAATATACTTTTTTTACATGTATTTTGAGAAAATAAATAATTCCAAGTTCAGAAGACAAGTCATAAAATCTACAGTAATATTTACTGTATTATATATTACTATATATTTCATAATCCAAGGCCTTATAAACAAAACTAAACCCTTTTTGAAATAAAGTGCTAGTATAGCTTCCCAATAGAGTTTGCTAAATGTGAACTACAGAGTCATAGAAGTCCTAAAACAGACCACGATTTCTTCAAAAATAATACCCTCAAACCATGTTTTTTGTCAATATATAGTTATCCACAGCAGATCACGCGACGGCTGCTGAGAAAGTATTGTCTGCATGTAACTGGTGAAAATACAGCATCAATTGTAATACACCCAACTTACCCAGAATTCAAAAAATAGAAGATGCATAACTTCTTGGGTAGCGTTTTTGAAAGTCTCTCTGCATAATCAACCAGGTTGTCGTGAAGATAACGAGAATTTGTATTTAACAATTGATTTTGTTCATGGGCGGCTTTCACTACATCAGGGTGACAGTGTCCAACTGCAAGAGAGTGGGGAGAGGGGTTTGAGAGTTCTTCCCGTCTTACACGTGGTGGGCATTCACATTCTAACTTTTAACCCTTCTATTTCTCTAATAGTACAGAGCTATTATCGCTGATGATTGTATTTCATCAGTGGGGCATTAATGATACTGCCAGCAGAAGAGAATGTTGATACACCTTCTAGGCTTTCTCTAAAAACTTTCTTCCCCCCCCCTCCAAAAGTGTGAAGCTGCCAGCTACTGTACTTTATTGTAGTTAGTTAATACTGGAAACTGGTAGTGTCTAATTTGGTATTTGGATTTAGACAAATAATTCAGGGATTTGGGAATGTGCAGGGAAGCTTTATCATCAAAGAATTTAAGCCTGCCGAGGATGTTAGTGACAGCAGTCACTGGTTGGGAGAGATCTCATACTCTTAAGAAAACAGCAGCTACTTCAAAATACACAAATAAGGCACCTCTCAGCAGTGGTCCTGCCACTGCGCCCTTAATAATAAGTTTTACAAACGCAAAATATCAAGCTGTTTGCTAGTTTTAGAGTTAGGTCCTTTCCTTGAGCTTTCATGGAAAAAAAAAATCCCTTAAGTTTTTAGGCAAGTCTGTTTCTAGGAAGGACAGAACAGGAAAGGTGTCTGGAGAGCCCGCTGAGCACACAGAAATTCAAACAGGATCTGTCATTTCCCAAACTACGGGCTCCAGAGAGGTTCCTCCACTTTTCCAATTAAACAACCCCTCCTCCCAACACAATGCAAAAGCGGCAGAAAGTACTGATTGTTCCTTGTTCTGCTTAAAAACCACCGCAGTACCAAATAACGTGACTTTTAACTTACCGTGAGCCACGTTATTTATGCAGTCAAGGTATTGTCTTCCCTTCTCATCGTACATATACTGGCCTTTCGCCTTCACGATCTTCACCGGGTCGTGAGAGAAAAACAGTTTGCAAGAAGAGCTGTGGCAAGGACCAGAAAGCAAAATAAATCTTAAGTGAATCCTAAAAAACTAGCAAGAGTTTATTCTGCTGGGAGTATTTTCAGTTAATCAAGAGGCAGACGTGTCCCCAGTTTGCCAGCACTTGCTGACATCCTCCTTCTGGCTCTTAAAACAAAGCCTGGGAGGGGGAAGAGAACAGCCCTTGTGCTCTGATGCAATAGTTAAGGTTTCTTAGACTTTTTGTTAGAAAAAAAAAATTTAAAAAAATCCTTCTCTAGGAATTAACCGCAGCACACAGACAGGATTTACCTCTGTAGTTTCATCCAATCTTTACAGTTCCTTACTGTCTGCTCTCTCTGCCCTTCCTGGTCTCAAAACCCTCTTTGGTGTCTTTCTTCCCTTGTGATTGCTGTTATTATATTCTTGCTGAGATGGGCATTTTCCAGGCAGCGCGGTGTGGGTGACTGTTACGTCCGTGTAGCCCTTCCCGAACCTTAGCTGAAACCTTGAGGGATTTTATGAGGCTGGATCTACTTAATTGCGTTTTATTTCACTTTTTGTTAAGTAAATTGCCAAACGAGTAAAATTAAAGCACATGTCTGCCTACGTGGGAGTTGCAGAGATTTGACTCCGAAGGATAATGCCAAACTGTCACGTTTCATTTAGTAAAAGATTGCTTAAACAAAAATAAAATAATTTGACCGTAAACACAAAGTTATTATCAAATGACAATGAGAAAATTGGAAACTGCTTCACTGTCCCTCCCCTACAGGAATCCTGTAGTTTCCGTGTGAGCTGGCAGTGCCACGGTGAAACAGCCAGGTTTTTGTAAACTTACCCTGAGCATTTTATAGCGCTCCCAGAGCCTGGGGCTCTGTTCCCAGGGACTTCTAAAAAGAAAAAATACACCAAAATACACCAAATTTGAGATTTATGTAATGGCACTAGTCTTAATTCCAGCTTTTACTTTCAGCCCAATTTCTAGGTTCATAAAATATTTACAGATTAAAGTAGCCTCGATTTTTGAATATACAAGGTTCAACGTGAAAACATTCCAAAATATCTAGAGTTCCACTGCCGTTCCTGGCAGAGACCTACTGAATTCAGGGGTTTTTAGGTCAGTTGAAGCCACACAAATAATTAGAAGTTCGGAACCGAGTCTTGTATTGATTCTCCCAGACTGGGCAGACATATGTTGTTATTTCTATGGCAGTTTTGGTGTCGTAAGAAGTTTTCTGAGCGATGATAATCCCTGGGTCGGCCGGTGCCTCTGCCTGGCCCAGCACCGCTGCCACAGAAAACGCTTTTACCAGCGGTTTAAAGTTTAAACAGAGGCGATAATAGCTCTCGTGCGGGTTTTATACTTCAGTTTCGCAACCCTCTCCTTGGAAAACGCTAATTACTGTTAATTACACCAGTAAAATGAGTCTTTGCACGCGGACGGCGCCGATTTCCCCGCCATGTTGCTAGTTTAAACCTAAAATCCTGGGGAAGGTGCGGGGCGGGGGGG
>JAOXJM010000052.1:44827777-44881858 GCA_026413425.1 Tringa solitaria
AGGGACTGGAAGGGGCTCCAAGGTCTCCCTGGAGCCTTCTCTTCTCCAGGCTGAAAAATCCCAACTCTCAGCCTGTCCTCACAGCAGAGGGGCTCCAGCCCTCAGAATACCTTTGTGGCCTCCTCTGGACCCACTCCAATGGGTCCATGTCCTTCTGATGTTGGTGGCCCCAGAGCTGGACACAGCACTGCTGGTGGGGGCTCACCAGAGGAAAGGGGAGGGATCATAAAGAGACAAGCATCCCCTGTGTGATCTCCCATTCCTTACACTCCTTCTCTAGAGCAATTTTAACTGGGAGGAAGGCGGCACAACACACCAGTGTCCTTCCTCGAGTGCCAAAGTGAAACATCTTGTTCCATCTCTGTTGCCATGTGTCCTTCCTTCTCCCTGGAGGGATTTGCTCCTTGGGACGGGGCCACAGCAAACGCACACAAGCCATGCAAGAAAGCAAGCGAGCAGATACCGTACCAACGGGCAGGGCACGCTCAGGCCAAGCAGGGCTGGTACACCTGGGTCCCCTTTGCTGCCTGCCACGTTCCCATCTCCCTGTTTGGAAAAATAACTGCTTGTTGAGAATGATAAAGGACACGGGAGCTCCTCAAACAGACACCCGTGTTTCAGCAGAGGAGGAGGACAGGCCCAGAACTTTACACCTCCATTTCTGGTGACACGGCGGGTCAGCAGAGTTGTTTTATGGCAGGGAATTCACAGAAACGTAGAGTCTGTCATCTGGGAAAGATCTTCTATACACAAACCAGAAGTTCACAATTTTAACAGCACAGTGAAAAAGATGAGGGTTAAATCATCCAGCGTGTTGAGGAGGAAAGGTGACCCATCAGAAACGAAATAATTAATTGGAGTTCACGCTCAATCTCCAAGCAAAATAAAGCATATTGACTGAAGGAGCTTTTTGCTGGTACAGCAGAGCTGTACGGCAGCAGCTGAGATTCTTCTCACCCTGGCAGCACAGCCATGGCAAAGTCATGCGTTTAGGAAAGAAATGGGTCTTTTGGAGCTTACTGGAGGAAGTACCTGGCAATACCAGTGAGGTGCAGCTCAACTAGGGGCTACCAGCTGCATTTAAGTAGTTTTGGTTCAGTAGCTGATAAAAATAATTCTTATATCCTGCACCCTCAAAGCATTGTAAGGAAAGGATCTCTTTGGTTTTAGTCATTGTATGAAAAATAGTAATGAAAAGGAGGTAAATTTTACCAGGCCAGATAACTTCTTATAAACCAGTGTAGATATATATTTTTTTTTCTGGGCCCTATTGAAGGAAGGAGAGGTTCTGGAAGGGGACTTGGGAGATCCACCTTCCTCAGGCTCAAACACCAGGCGGATTCCTGGAAAGCCCCGTGTGCCTGCATGGGATGAGCCTGAGAAGGGACAGACCTGAGCCACGAGCTGCTGTCTCGGGTGGAGAAACACAGGGAGATCTCTTCTCCCTCCCAGAGGCACATCTTGGCAGCCCAGGGAGCTCCAGCTTGTCCATCACTGATCTTTGGCAGCACAGAGATGTTATCAACTCCAACACCCTTCCCCAGCCGGGAGAGCCAGAGCTGGGCTCATCCCTTGCTGGATTTGCGGAGATGAAGGGATGGAGCTGACCTGGTTTTCAGATCACCTCCCACCATCCGCTGCCTTGAGTTACTCCCGGGTTTCAAACGTACTCAGAAGCCAGGCCGGCAGCTTCACCAGGGCACGCTATCTCCTGAAGAGCGTTACTGAAGCCCATTGTTCCCCACTACAATAAGAAGGTCTTTCCACAAAGATTCTTTATTTTTACTGCTGTGGCTTGCTCCCATCTGGCCAGAGAGGAGCCCTTACAGCGAGCAGTCAACTTCCAGCAGTGCAGATAAAACAAACCATTAAGAAAAGTGAGAAAACAATAACCATCTGCTCTGATTTACTGCGAAATAAAGAACTACCAAATCCTCCCTCCCTTTCCCTGGCTGCGAAGCCGCGTCCCCCTTCAGTCCCAGCACCGGGTGCTTAGAAAGAGTGAAATAAAAGACGTACCACGGGACAAGGCTGATCCAGTCCGGGAGGGCCTGGTTCCCCCTTCTGCCCTTTGGCTCCTTTTCTCCCTGGTATTCCTCGCTCGCCCTGTTGGCACAACGGGAAAAATATCAGGAACAGGAGGGGAAACACCTCGGCTTGAACTCGCACAGCAGAGTCCCCCAGCTCACCCAGAGCAGGGACGTTTGAGCTAGTGTAACCTCAACTGAGTGATTAAATCACTGTGAAAATCTTCAGTTAAAGCTGGGTGGAGATATTTTAATAGATAATTTTATAACAGAATGACTAAGTGACCGGTTTCTGCTAGAAACCAGGTTGGTATCTGACAGTAACTGGGACCACTTGCTTCAGCCCCTGCCCTGCGCTCAGTTGGGCTCCAGCCTCTGACTGGGCACCCTTTTATTTAAGAATCCCTGTAACAAAACCTTTGACTTAGATCCATTTTCAAGGTCTATAAATCAAAACTTAGTGATTCTTCATAACCCGGAGCTGTCAGCCTGCTCCGTTTCCCCACAATGGTTGTGCTGGGGGCGGGAGGCCAGGCTTGCAGAAAGGACTTCCAAGTGGGTGGGAATTAACTGCACGTCCTGCCCTACACTGGGACCACGCAAATCCTTGTGCCACAGAAAATGCCTTGCACCTGAGAAACACTGCCAGGCTGGAGAGGGAACCAGCACCCCGGAAAAACATTGCTGCCTGCCCAAAAGAGCAGCCAGTCCTGCCCCATGAACATCTCTACAGCCATAACCCACTCACCTTCTCGCCCCTTTCGCTTCTCTCTCCTTTCTCTCCTCTGAGACCTGGGAAACCCTATTGCGGCAATTTTTAGGAGGGGGGAGGGAAATAGAGATATGTAAGTTTAGTGTGTGAACGTCCCAGCATCATCTCAGTTCAACATAAGCAACCTCCAGCACCAACCCACCCTCCCGTGGCGAAGAATATGACATTTTCTTCCTGTTGACTTCCTGTGTCAGCAGTTTCTTGGGAAAGCGAATGCTCTACCTACCCCCAGTAACATTACACCTATCAGAGACTTTGGTTTCACTGAATCCAATACAAACATTCTCAACTGGAAAGGGAAACCCCCCGCGACATCTTTAGCCGTGCAGTTACCGCTGTGCAGGGGAAGCTGTTTGGCAACTGGCCTGAATTAAGCCCTTTCCTACAGACATCGTTGTGCTGGCACCGTGTTTCAGGGGCAGTAATGCCTACAGCGCCAGCTGCGTATTTTTCTGACAATCTCAAACAATTTGCTGGCTTTTACATGCATGCTATTCATGTTTCTACATATCACAATTAACGTTTTTCATACTCACATCCAATCCTGGCTCCCCCGGCTTTCCCTGCAGTTGTAAAAATACAAATTAAGACATGCCATGTTGAATTTGGCGTTGCAGGCAAACTTCTATCCAGTTGGTGAAATACTCCAGCAGTGACAGCACGGGTTTGCCCAACACCCCACGGGACTCGAGGGGAGCTCCTCGCCACACGTCGGGATAGTGCCGATACGCCCGGCTCTGCCGCTCTGGCTGGACCCACCACGGCAGGGATTTTATCAGCCCTTATTTTGAGGTTACACCACAACATCACCGCTCCTTTCCCACACCGACAATTACCTTCTCTCCTTTGGTACCGGGTAAACCGATGAGCCCGGGAGCACCGGGGAGACCCTTCAGGGAAAAAGGAACAAGGCGTTGGGTTGGTTGCTGTCAGGCAGGTTTCTGGCGATGGCAGAAATGAGATAGAGGAAAACAACTCACAGCGGGTCCGGGGTCACCGTGGTCGCCCTTCTCACCGCTGTCACCTTTTTCTCCCTTTGCACCATCCAAGCCCTGCATAAGAGAAAAGGCATCAACCAAGAAGAGCTGGCAGCTCTGCCCGACAGCCAGTCACGCATTCGCCGCCTCCTCCCACATCTCTGGGACGCGGATACCCGCGCTGCCATTAACGTTTTCCTCTTGTCTGGACCATAGAAGAAAATAGTTGAAAATAACAGCTTTTTCACTCTGGGTTTGGAAACCCTGACTCGCATGTGCTGCCGGCCCTCAGGACTCCGTGCTGGAGGAGGGTTTAAGACTGTAAATGTGTTTGGAAGGAAAAAACCGCTTGTTTTCCAAAACACCAACTGCTGAATGGCACAACCAAGGGCTGTGTTGTCACAAACAGCAACAAAAAAAAAATAATCAGTTTCCAGAGCTGACAGGCCTTTGTGAGCCTGTAAATAATGCACTGGCAGCCTGGAAACAGTGGGTGACATTTAATTTATTGACTTACTTTAGGCCCCTGGATTCCTGGAGGACCCTGTGGGAAAGACAATGGTACATTTGAAAAAAAGCAGCATTTAAAAACAAACCCCAAAGTTTGCTTCCCAAACCGTTTCTTGCTCAAATTATGGGCTCACAATGGCCAAATATTTCTTTTTGAGACAGGTGGCAGTTCATTTGGTTCTGCGACGTCAGACCGGGGAGGGGGGAGACAAACTGAAAAGGACCACTTTGTGAAATGTGCAACAATAAAGCTCTGCAACAGGAGCTCGGGGGAGCTTTGCTTTGCTGAAGCAAGTGACAGTGAGCTCCGGAGGGTGGCACCCCTCTGCCACCACAGCCCCCCGAGCCCAGCAGGGCTGGGGACACTTCCCACATTATGAACGCTGCCTGGTTTTGAAGTGTGGTACATCTCAAGGTGCATCTTGGACACAGCAGAGGCATCTTGACCTTCCCAATGCCCTCAACGGCTCCTCAGCCTTTTGGAGCACTGTAGGTACCAGGCACCTCAGGCATCTGTATGAAACGCTCCGCGTGTTCCTCACCGCCCGCTTCCTCTCCCGCTGCAACCGATGGCAAAAACTTACCGACTTGGGCAAATTTGTGGGAACACAGACACCATCAGGGGGGAAATGGCTTTTCCCATCCCACAAGGTTTTACCTTTTCTCCACCCCAAAGAGCAACTCGGATACTTGCAAAACGTGCCACAAACATGGATACGCTCTCCTGAATCAGGTGTTTCCATTACTCTGAAAGCAGCACCCAACGCTGTAGGTGTTGATTTTTCTTCTAGTTTCCCAGCAGCCCACAACGATTAAAGAGAGCAAACCACCCTCATCCTTAACTAATCACATGCGATAACAAATCTGCAGCAACACCCAATTACTCAATCCACTTTCCAGAGTCCTACCATAGGGCCGGGTAATCCGGGGGGTCCAGGCTCAGGAATGATCTGCAGAAGGGAATTAAACGGCACATTAACGGGGCTGAGCACAACGAGAAGACAGTTTGGGAATGAAAACCTCACTCAGCCCAGAATCTTGATTTTATACCCTCTGATTAAATGGCTTCAATCAACATATCTGCTAATCAAGGAGTTGCTTGTAGGATTTATAAATAAACGAATCTTAATAAGCAGAGGAATCAAGCTAGCCTCCAACATGAGAGGCGTGACCCACCCTACTCGGTGTATTTGCCAGTCGCAAAATGGATGCAATGGAAAATGATGCAATTTTCTGTACAGACTAAAGGAAACCAAAAAAAAAGTACCCAAAATTAAAGTTCTTGTGTCATTAATAAACAACTATGAAAACCCATCGCTTCTTTTATTTTTAAGCAATGGATGCAGAAACCCTGTAAAACTGCAAGGAGCCCAATGTGTTTTTAGAACAGAACATAATTATAACAGCAGCAGCCAATATCTCAGCCATCAATGCAGAATCTAAAGTAAATTTGTGGTGCTGAGGGTGCAAAGTATTCTTCCCTAATGAATAAACCCCATGTAGACAAATCTGAAGGTTCTTGTAGAAGACAGCTGGGTTTTGCTCCCCTCCCCTCATGGATACAGAATGGGCAGCTCTGGCTGTACCCCCTGACTTTGCCAGGCTCCGTGTTGGGAAGAGGCTTTATGGTGCCAGGATCTTACGTGATTATTCTGCAAACACGGTGACCCAGTGTCTCCTTTTTCTCCTTTGTCTCCTTTTGGCCCTTCTGGTCCCTAAAAGATAAACACGTAACGCTGATGGGGTGCATCTTCCAGGAGAGCAAACACAAGAGAGAAAAATACATTTGTCTTCCTCTAAACTCCAGCCTTGGCTCAAGCAAAGCTCTTCTTCATCCCCTGGGACTGTCTGAGGAAAGGAGATTTTCTCCTCCTTGCTACCAGCTTAGATCACCTTCTGAACAAGCCGTTATCAGCAGCAAAGAAAATTCCAAGCTCTCGCATCCTCCAGCTCCGCAGTATCGTGGTGTGGACAGGCCATTGCTTCGCTCAGCAAACCCGGCCACATCCACCGAGCGTTTGCAGAAATCAATGCATCAAAGAACCAAGCAGCAGATGCAGAGGGACAGAAAGAGGGACGTACCGGTGGCCCCGATAAGCCCATTTCTCCCGTCTCTCCCTTCTGTCCCGTGATCCCCGCGCTGCCCTGGTCCCCCTTCGCTCCTTTGGGACCCTGGAGGTATACAAAAACCAACTTGCTTAGGAGAAAATTAAAAAAAACAACCAACAAAACCCTACCAAACCAACTCGCAACAGCAATTTCTGCCTTTCTGCTGTTTCTCTCCATGTTGGAGGACGAGCTCACAAAAACATCTTTTAACGTTAAAACTTCCATACGCCAGTTTTGCAGGCGCAGCAGAATTTGGCTGGGCCGTGGCAGGGATCACAGCCATTTAGTGTGGGGAAGTTTTACAACAGAATTTGAGACAGCATTTGACGAACCACTCGTAAAAGGAGCCCCGTTAGCTCAGCAGACGTGGCCACGAGCAGCGTCTGCCTTGCTCATGGCTGAGCAATGGGTGATTAATTCAAGGAGATGCAGCTGGATGTTATGGGGCAGAACTTGCTCCCGGCAGGATGAGATTTGCTTTTCACAGCACCAGCTCTCAGGGACACACAAGTAAAACAAGTAAAACTCCTTTTTAACTCGGCTCCTGCAAGGTCTCGCTCGATCCAGCTGTGCCCCACGCACCTTTTCACCATCCAGCCCAGGTGGACCAGGCAAGCCCAGCTCTCCCTGAAGTGACACAAAGAAAGGGGAAGTTAAATCAAGAAATCATCTCAGGAAAGCATTTTGCAAGGAAATGAGTTATTCACGTGTATCAAATGTTGTGGTTATGAGTTTAACATTGCCAGGCTCAGAAGCAGCAGCTTTCAGCTGTGTGCCAGAATTACCAACTCATCCCAATTTGGGCAACATGGAGCCCTTAAGAGGCACCAAAATCCTGCCCAATCCCATCCATCCAAGAGATATGCTTTTCTGCAAGTTAAATTCTTCTTTTAAAGAAGAATTTATTCTGGCTATTGCTTGTGCAGTGGAAGGACAGAGTGGTCCCACTTGGACATGGCGCTGGGGCAGCAAGAAGCACACAGGGAGGGTGGGATGGAGGGCAGCTTGGCAAAGCCTTTGGGACCACCCTCCCCTCCTCACAACAGCTTCTCCCAGTTACTTCTGCCTCCCACTGCCTGCAACGAAATCTGTGAGGGGCTGGAATTTCACCCATTGGGGTGGGATTGGGAGCAGATTCATTTCTGGGACAGCATCCTCTGGAAGAGTTTGGAGACCAGAGACAGGTCAACAAAACCTTGCATTTTGTGTGAAAACCTCTGTTACCAGCCCAAGGAAGAATTAAACAATATTTCCTTCACCACGCGTAGTCTCAAGCTCCACAGCCCTGCTTAATTTTGGCTTGGAAGACACTTGCTACACGGAGAGCTGCTAATGAACAACATCACTCGCTAGGAAACACCGTCTGCACGGCAGAGGTTGGGCTCACCTTGGGACCTGGAGCGCCCTGGGGGCCCGGTGGCCCTGGAGGACCCGGCGAACCCTGAAACACAGCAAACAAATCGGGCATGAGCATGACTAACATGAACATGACACACTGCCAGGGACATCCCTATCCCCACACTGCCAGGGACAAGTGGGGAGCAGCTCCTGGCTGCGGTCTACAACGGACACTGGTGTGACCCCCAACACCACAACAAACTCCACTGACATGAGGTGACCCAAGGACCCCTCTGGCACAGGGGATGTTCATGCAAAAGAAAACAGGGCTGGAGCCAGGTGGGTGCAGCAGCACGTGTGTTTAAGGGGCAAAATGCCCTTAGCTGGCAGTGTGACCCCAAACTGGGTCTCCTCTTTTTGCATCCTTCCCCTTTCATCCAGCCGTGCTGGGGAGAAGCATCCCGCTGAAAACAGCAGCAACCGGCCAGGGAGGTGCAATTAAAGCGGGGAAATGAAGGAGTTTGTGTGAGCACTAACAGCAGGAAAACCTTGCTGTTTTTTCCTGGGCACTGCTGGGTGCAGAGAGCATGAACCACCTTGAAAAGAACAAATATTTTACAACTTGTGAATTAATTTCAAACAGCAAAACTCATGGTCTCGCTCAGCTGAAAAACGAAACCATATCATACCCCCAAGCACCTCTTTCCACGACTGTAAATGCTGTTACATTTAATCACACTGGGAGCCTTGTAAAGCCACCCCTTTCCAAAGCTCTGTCCAAGAGACAAGTCAGCGAGCAAACACCAAAAACAACTAATAAGCAGGCAAACGGCAAAATTAGCCATGTTCAATGAGCAATCTCCACATGCAGCACACGGGAGAGGGTCTGGGCCCAGCAGATGAAGTCTCCAGACATTTGATGGAGCCTCTCCAACCAGTGCACTCCACAAACTCCACTCACAAAGCTGCATGCCGTGCAGACATCTGGCAAACGGTAATTACCATCACTTTGTGTATCCCTGCAGCCTGTTATAAAACAATTAGGATGGTTCTCAAATGTGTCTGTAATTAAGTACTTACTCTATTCGGCTTCTTTCATCTTAATGAGAATGGCACAGCGCTGGGCCGGGCAGGTTAGAGCTTAGGGACTAATTTTCCATCCTCCCGCATCCCCAGGGCTGTTTGTAGAGAAAACTGCTCCAGAGGACGTGCGGTGAAAACAGTGTCTCCACACTGGGCTGTGGCATGGCAGGGGGGAAATAACACCCCACAGCGGCAGTGGTTAAGCTCTAATTTGGCTGAAAACACTCGTTGCATCAGGCGTTTGTACATCACGGGCTGTGTTGTGTTGCTTTTACCTGTGGAATATTAACTCCCATGCCACATCCTCGTCCCACGAGCCCGGTACCCAGCCTGAGTTCACAGGCTTGAGTTTTGCCACGTTTTTTGCTGGTGCACCCTAAATATCCTCAGCCCCCCGATGCGATAAGCTCTTCCCTCTCAGTCAGGTCTGTGCTGAGACTGAGATCTCGGGAAGGAGAAGTAGGACAGGGACAGACAACGGTGCACAACGTCACTGTACCAGAGCCCAGCAGTTTTCCCAGCCCCTTCCCATTAACCTGCAGGAATCGGCACTGCCCTGGTGTGGGACTTACCTTGAGGGCATCCAGGATTCGGCCGTCGTAGTCGATCACTACGGTGTCACCCTGTTCCCCTTTCAGGCCGGGGGGACCCTGCAACCGGGAACAAATCCTACTCAGTTTATGCAGCATCTGAGAAGTTGGTGGTATGAAAGCAAAGACCTGACACCCAGGTGTTTGGGGAATTATCACCTTACAAACACCATCAACTTAATCAGCTCCTAGTCTGACAGCTGTAACTCATCCAACCAAACCTCAAAAAGGCACAAATTTGTGTGACTGAGAAATGCAGAGAAACCTTCCCTTGATCACCCCCATTCACAGCTTCCCTCTTGCAAAAAGAGGGTCACAGGATGGTCTTGCTGATAAGAATATTGGACTTGATTGCATTTCCCAGAGCTACCTCCCATGGCAGCGTCTGGTACCTGCATAATGATTCGTTTAAATATGCAGCATCTCTATTTTTTAGCACTGAACTGATGCTGAAGTGATTCAGCTGCATACAAGGCAGAAGGAGGTGGTGGGGAACAGCTCATGGCAAATACACAACTCCAAACTGGAAAAGAAAAACCCTGAGCATTCATACCCGGGGTCCGATGGAGCCGATTCCTCCCTTCTCACCAGCTTCACCCTGAAAAACAAGGTCACATTTTTGATTCTGAGAGACCAAAGAAAATATAGGATATTTATCTTAAAAATACCATAACTACATGAGATGCCCCATGTTTTAGATTAAGAAAAAGTACGGCACCAACAAGCAGCTGCTTCTCCTAGCAAAAGGATAGATTTGACTTCAGAAAAAAAATTTTTGCAAAATAATAGCGTTGGTGTGAGCCAGTTGACCAGTGGCCCTGCTCAAGACTGAGCTCCCGGTAACAGCAATGTGCCGCTCTGCGGCTCCGCTGGCTGCTCCGAGCGTGCCAAGCTCCAGCTCTTTGTGCTGAGGATTCACACGGCTCTCTCTTTGCTTTAGGCTGAATTTTGCGTGTGGAAAATTTCAGCCAACACGCTTAAACCATTTTTGAGGGTGAGTTTAAGGAAAAGGGCTGTGCCACATTTTTCTTTTTTTTTATTTTTTATTTTTCTTCCCCTCTCCCCCCCTTTTTTTTTATTTTTTGGGAAAACTGGGAAGTTTTGGAAAGCTGGAGCACTCCTACAGCATTGACCTGCACCTCAGTTCAGGTTTCAAAAAAAAAATGTACCTTTTGCAATAGCCATGAATCCCATTTGCTGGCTAAATTAAAGCCCTCCAAAAAGTAAAAAGTGGTATAATCGCATAGACTCTCCGTAGGAAAACTCAATTCAGCTGATCCCAGGGGGAACAAACCATCACTGCTACTATGGTTTTAAGAAAAAAAAAATTAAATGGCTAAGGGTCACCCGAGCCCACGTTTCTTCATCGTATACAGTTTCCTGCCCAACAAGGAGCCCCGGCTGTTCTGTACAGAAAACACGACTGGATACAGATCCTACTAAATAAGAAGCAGCTGAGAGGGGAAATAACAGCCTGCAAATGCTGTCCGGGTCTCATCATCCCCACTGAACATATCAAAACTGTTTTATTGCAGTTCTTGGCAGTCACGAGGGTCAGCGGAACAGGACGGCACGTAAGCGCTCTGGGCTTTGACACGGTACCGCAGCCAGCGAAACCTCGGATCAAAACCTGATCAGAGGGTGAGCTCTCTTGGGGAAAAAAACAGAATCAATTCAATGAAAAACATGTAAGGAGACAATTCTAAAAACTCTTATACTAATCTCTGTTTGAATCCACCTTTCATTAGATCACCAGGAAAAGGTAAAATACCTCTTAACATCCCACTGTTTTGTTTCAGTTTGGCCATTTTATGAGCCTTTTAGAAGGCAAAGGCTTAAAACACCTACTCAGCTGAAGCCCTCTAGAACCTCAGTAGCCTTCTGCCAAGCTTCCTGGCTAATGGACTTTTATTTACCTTGGGTCCTGGCAAGCCATCTGTGCCGTTCTCTCCCTTGGGACCCACACTTCCTTTTTCTCCCTGAAAACAAGACAATTTAGACAAGTGCTATACAGGTAGGATGGAGAACAGATTTCTTCAGGTTACAATTTTCTTGCTTAGATACAACAAAGTATCTAGGCAACTAACTTCTACATACATGAGTGCTTTGAGCCTGAAATACTTCATGTTGCCTAGGTGCAAAAGGGGAGTTTTTGAGATAAAAATGAAGCTTTCAGGCTTAACAGTTTGGCTGCAGGTGGTATGTTCAGCCATAAATTTAGCCCCAAAACTGCTGCACCTGCAGAAGACTCCCGCAAACAGCCCACTGCACCCTGATCTGGGCAGTGCAAACCCACATCCCCCAGCTCCAGGCCACCCCAACAAAACACCCCTGATTTACTGCTGCAAGAGGAGCCTCTAAATGACAATTCTCCACCATAGTCAACAAGTCACACTCGCAAACTTTTCCTGGGCAGAACTACCAAGAGAGAAGGGTGGGTTATGCTTCTCTGTCTCATTTTTTTTGGTTCCTTTTTCCATGTCAGGGGAGAAATTTGCTTCTCAACCTGCCCCAACAGTGATACCATGCCAGGAAACAAATAGCAAAAGCACATATGTTAGATGGACACAGAGCAGAACATACCTTTGGGCCCATGAGTCCTGGTTCTCCGGGGATCCCATCATCACCCTGATGAAATAAAATATAAAAGGTGAAATACAAAGAGCTCTAAACACATGTGTCATTGGGACCCAACACTTCATTTTACCCCATTAAGTGTTGCACAGACTTGAGACCCACTTAGTGTGCAGGAGGCCAGTGAAAAGCTACAGTAAGGAGCCCAGAAGGCTCCAGTGTGGTCCTCTGCTCCCACCCAGCTCTGCCTCCCCTGCCCCGAGGGTGGCAGATGGGCATCTCCCAGAATTTGCTTACAGCAGGCCCCGGGGAAGGTACTCTCCCACCTTTAATGGAAATTAGATATTTAATCCATTTAGGCTTTTTGGGTCCTAAAGACCTCTTGCATGCTGCCACCCGATCCTCGTGCACTTCACCACAAGTCACCACCATGCCCATCTGCCAGCAGGAGATTTTCTCGTTTCACTTGTCACGCTTCATTGTTCTCCTGGAGTAAAACCACTTCATAGGTGCTGAAGTGGTTAATTTTACTGGTCAGTTATGACATTTTTAAGCCAAATTCTGGCCTGAAAAAACACCCATGTCCATGTCTGTTTTGGAGCAGGGCAGTAAGAGAGAAAGACTGGGCCCTGCCAGAGCTTTGGCTCCAGTTAAAGGCAGTGATTTATCCGCTCCTTGATAGCGCTGCCAAAAGAAAACGTGGAGAGCTCAGGCACATGAATCTCCTGCACTTTTCAACGCCCAACCCAAGCAGGGTGCCTGTCCTTATGGAGTGGGCAATCCCCATGAGACCCAGGTGCTGTGTAATGATGCCCATCCCAGGAATCTCAAGCCCATCTGGAGGTTCCCTGGGCAAATAACAGCCTCCAGGCGCTTCTCAGTCCTGCTTGAATTATTGGAGCAAAAGGGCTCAAGACCTACTGCTTTGTTTGGCATTTGCTATTTTATTCTTTGTCTATTGGGCAGATGTGATTGCAGCTTCTGGCTCGCTTGTGGTAATGAAAACCAGGCTGCAGGCACAGCCGTGTCTGTGCTTCATGGTCACATGTGTGAGAAACCCCAGCAAACATGAGGACGGGCTTGGTATGGACAGCCATGGACACGGCTTCTCCATCAGTCTCTGGCAATGATTCCCCCAGTCAAGCACAGAGCAAAGCAAAGAAAAAAAACCCAAACAAAAAACCACCACTGTTTTACCTTTTTCCCTTGGATGCCGGGTTCACCCTTCAACAGCAACACACACAGAGAAGAAAAGTTTAAGGACATAACAGAGAATAAGAACAGTTGTAAGGATGCTCAAAATTAATTGTAAAGTTAAAATACTTGGGTTGTGTTGATCTTCTTTATCCCACCACCCCTCAACGTAAGAAAGCATATTCCTGCAGCACACCAGCTTCCAGCCCCATTTCAAGGTTTTCACATGGAAAATGGTTGTGCTTTCTGTGTAGGTAACACATTCAGTCAGACATTTGCAACTCCAAGTCGATGGCTAATTTGATACCTTAGAAATTCTATATCTGATCAATACAGATGAGTACAAGTCCAGTGCGAAATATGTATTTTCATCCCCACACCCCCTACGCAGCAATATTTCAAGGATTCGTGTTAAAATTAGACGGATAAGTTTATAAACACTTATTACCCACCTTCGGTCCTGGAGGTCCTCTGGCACCCTGTTGAATATAAGAGTAGTTGGTATATTTGTATGACAATAGAGTATAACAGGATAAAAACATTTTCAAGAGTACTTCAATTCCCATGAAAAAAAAAATGTCACAGATGCCAATTTCCCTTACAAATACAGCTGTAAGTTCTCTGTGCTCCCAGTAAATAATAAATATTCTTTTGTGGCTTGTATATTTTAATGTATAATAAGCACTTTTTAAATCCAACCTTGGCCTTAGTGAACTAAGGCATTAGTTCATCAGTTCATTGTACCTAGAGGTACAATGCCAGGAGGCTTCAGAGGGGTAGAAGAGGGGATACAGGAGCAGCACATCCCTTTGGAGAAGCCCAGGGGGAAAAGACTGGCCCCTTTTCTCCCCAGGGCATAGGTACCCTTGGACATTTTAGGGCATCCATAATTTCCCATGGGTTTTCCCGTAAGCAATGCCACAAAGCCACTTGCTGCAGTGAGCTGAAGAGTGCTGTAGAGCAAGGTGGGTGAGGGACACACACACATGGATGCTGCTGGACAATACTAACCACGAGGCCGTCCTCTCCCGGCTCGCCTTTGAAACCCTGCAAAAATAAAAAGGCCAACATCAAAGCTATTATCCCTCATTCTCCAAAATGCTCAGCGATAATTAGGACGTTCAGTAGTATTGTGTTGCAGCCTATTTTTTTATTAAATAGATTGCCAGTGAGCTGGAGATTCGCAACAGGTCATCTGAAGGCTACAGATCAGGGAAGAGATCTCCTCTGGGCTCTCTGAGTTACAACCAGCACCCATAAATACATGCTCCAGGTCCAGCTCTTTGCTCCAAAACCGAAGATGGAAGGTCCTCTCCTGCTCCATTGGCCCTACACCCCAAAGCTTTGCTGTATGAGCGGTGTCATGGTTTGGTTGGCCATCAGAGCCCCATGGCTGGCCCAGGATGGGGACCCAGCACTTGGCATGGCAGCACCAGGGAAGGGGACACCCTTCACCCTCCTCTCCCTCACAGGGGTAGGAACTGCCCAGCATGTGCTCGCTGCACATCTCCCATCCTTACAGGGGGGCCTGGAGGTCCTCTTGGGCCATCTTTTCCTGTGTCACCAGGAGGCCCCCGGGCACCTGGGGGTCCTGGTGGACCAGGGGGGCCAGTGGCTCCATCTTGACCTTGATCGCCCTGGAAGAAGTTCACACAGACATGGTGAGATGAAGCGGTGTTGGCAAGTGGTGGCCGTGACACATGCACTGCATCCCTGAGCTATTCCAGAGGAATTTAATTACAGCTGCCAATTGGGAAGGCTGGGAGCTCACGGCCACTTCATGCCCTTTGGGTCCGGTTCCTTAACCAGGATTTTGCTCAATGCCTTCCAATGAGTTTTTATCTCATTAAGCCCTTGCCCAAGTGACTGTCTGCAAGGAAACCACCAATTCAGCAGCACCCAGAAATAACCCAGACCCAACAACATGCTGGCATGGAGCATGCACGCGCTTCCATAGCTTAGTGCACCACACACATACACAAAAAAAGTAGCACTTAGTAGTATTCTTTAAATACAGCCATGGTCATACATCAACATCCAGTGTAGCTCACACCCTTGGATGCAAAGAAAAAAGCAGCAGCTCTATCTCGGTGTGACTGGGAAGGGTTGGTGGGTGCCTGCTCTGGAGGGGAGCACCCCATGGGGCTCCACCACCCAGTTATCTGCTCCCGACCCACCACTGGCCACGGCAGCCCAGCCCCAGGGCTGTGGCCGGACACATCCATGTGGCTGCACAATGGAAAACCTCACGGAAAGGCCATCTCATAAATCTTTTAGCAACATCTGGAAGGGTTACCACTGAGGCAGTACGAGGACTGTGTTTAATATGTGGTCCACCCTCAAATCAGGGACAAGTGTGGGATTTTCAGAAGTCCTTAAGTGACTTAGCAGCACAAATCCCACGGCCTTTCAGCAAGATCTGTGCTCCTAAATCTCTTGCATGGTTTTTAAAAAAATCCTATTGCAAATGCTGAACACTGCATCCAATTAGGTTAAGTCAAGAGTCTCCCACTGAATTTTGCCTAATTAAAACGTCACGTTGAGAGTAGGAGGATTTAGAAAACCCCAGTTTTAATGCATTTTATTTTATAACACCAGCACTGTTCACATGAACATTTATAGGAATCTGCTGCTTGATTCCCAGTTCTCACAAAGGACCAAATGCTAAAACCCATCACTTCTACATCTCTCTGCTTTGACAAAACTCTCCCTAAATTCCAGAGGGATTTCACTCAAGCGTGGTCTCAACAAGCACCTCTGAACGTAGCCACGGTAGCAACAATTTAAAATAGCAATAGTGCACAATCAGCCAGAAAGAAATAAAAGCAATAAAAAGAATCACAGCAAACCAGCAGCCACAGACCCCACGTGTCTACCTTGAGCACTCGCCGGCTAAAGACAAGCTGATCGTTAGCCAGAAAGCCGTGATTGAGCCGGGGAAAAACCATCTAGGCAGGTAAAGTGGGAGGCGGAAGAGGGAAGAGCAAGAATTTAAGATGAAAGCACAGCGAAAGAGCAAGTTTTAAAGTCTGTAACAACATATAACAACTTTTCCTTCATAATTGATGCACAAGGAAGAAATAATCTAGGTAGCCAGCAGTGGTTGTTTTAACGTTCTGGATTCACTGGAGCTTGGTAAGCAGTAAATGGAGGAAAACAAGTATCTCTTCATTACTTTGCCTCACAATAGGACATTCAAAGCAGCTGGGGTACAGAGGATTCCCCTACTGCAGGGCTTTCTGCAGAATAAAGAGCATTATTCCAGTAAATCCCACAGGGGATATATCCCAGCATTTCTCCCGAGACCAAATATTATAATTTTTTTTCAGGGGCTAAAATGAATACTGATGTATTCCCCAGCCTGCAAAACGCAGATAAATCTCTCAGATTTACATGATGCAAAAACAATGTATTCAGACCGTGTCAGTAGTCATTGCTATTGTCTTTTAGCCTTTCCACTTATCTATCTAGGGAGAAGCAGTAAGACATTTCCTTTCTCAGGACACTGCTTGCGTCTCCCTTTCCCCGTCCATCCCCGCACGTGTCTGCAGGACGACCCAAGGGATACAGCAAAGCCGCAAGAAGCCCTGTGGGAACTCACAGCACATCCTCCTTGAGGATTCTGGAAGATTTCTAAGGAACCAGCCTCTTGTCCAAATTGCCCAGGGAGCTTTTAAACCTTTCACACAAATAACAGATAACCCCAAACCTCAATTTTGGGGTAAATATTGCATAGATAAGCCCACCTCCTGCCCAGCTTCCCAGGACAGGCTTAGCAACAGGCAGGTACATTGAGCACTCTAACAGTCATCTCAGAAAGGGGGTAAAAGCAAAGTCAGATTAAAAAACAACTAATCAACCCTGGAAAATAAAACCCTCCCCCAGCAATTTCTCTTTCAAGCTGTGGAGAGAAGCTTTAGCTCAACCCTTGCTTGAATACAGCCGTTTTTGGGGAGGAGCAATGCTGAAATCCTGAGATTTTCAAAAACCAAGATGATGCCACATCGAAATTAATGGGGACACAGAGCCCTTGCACTCAGCCAGGCCCTCCAGAGACTAGAGAAACCACCAGAAAGACTCTACTGAGACCAAAGGGGTTTGTGGTAGACACAAAGGACCTAGTTTTATGGCTTCTTATGGGCATGAAGATACACAAGAGAATTAAGTGGGGTTTTTAGAAAAGCCCAAGGAGCAAGACAGGAACTGAAACTTTTTTCTTACCCTTCAGACTACTGAGCACCATCCAAGCACACATCTCCCAAGCCCAGCCCTACCTGTTTCCATGGGAAATGACAATTTGTATTTGCTTGGAGGCCAAACACGCTGTATCCTACCAAATCCAGTTGTCGCACATTTAATCTTAAAACATTCCTGTAATAATGGGACCATTAATGGTGAACAGCCCTGAGGAGACACCATCTCTGGCCCAAGAAACATTCAGGGCATGGATAATCAGGTTCCAGGAGCACAGTTAAGTGCGATGGAGTTAAACATTCCTGCTCCACATTCACACTCTCCCAATGAGTCTGGTCACGAAGCACTGGCCACAATCCAGTCTTAGAGCACAGAAACCTTGAATGCTGGCAATTTCCAGCTTTAGAGTACTTGATTGAGCCGTTTCAACATAATGCTCCAAAATGAGACCAAAATAAAAAAAGACCAAAATAAAAGTATTCATAGGTGTCTCTGTTGACAGTCACTGTGAGCTCTGAAGGACATTTTCCATGCTGAGGTTGTCCTGCAACGTGAGCTTGGCAAACACTTTTTGCAGAAAATAAGAGAGAAAAAGCTGCTTTTCTATCTGCAGCCAAAACTCCAGCCCATTGCTACAGGGCCAGCTCAGTCTCACCAGCGATTAGTCCCACAGCAGCTCCGGATACAGGTGCAGATGTTACTGGTGCCATCCCCATCGGCGCTGGCTGTTGAGCAGGACCGTGCTGCCGCTGGAGACAAGAGCATTTCTCTCACAAGCTGAAGCCCCTTTTCTCCCTCTCGAGAGCAAACCCGGCACTGCTGCCACACACCCTGTGCATCCGCCGTCCCAGATGTGCAAAAATTCATCAATCCCCACAACTGTCTAAACATCTGAACTGTCAGTAAGAACAAGGTCACCCCAGCGCCAGCTCAGGGAGCCAGTCTGGCTTAGAAAAACAGCCCTTTTTAGAGGTGTAGCGATATTAAGAGAGAAGTACTAGCACAAATATCAGGGCACAGCAGTCCCAGCCTTGGCAGCACCCTGCTTCGAAACCCTCTCTCCTCCCAGAGCAGAGGGAACCTTCTCTTCGTTTCCTCCTGTACCTACACTTACATGCATTTTGTCACTATATGTGAGTCTGTTTATTCCCCATCCTGGTCCGGTGAGGCTGTGCAACTGCCTCCTTAATGCCATTTGCAAGCACTAGTGTTCAGTGCCTAAGACAAACTGGTGTGAATGCCTTCCTCAGCTCTCCCCAACCACCCTCCAGCATCTGCATTCAACGCACTCCCATGTGCAATAACCTCTTTTATGTCCACGCTGGCAGCAGGTGTTTATTAGAGACAAAAAAAGAAGCAGCGCAGACACAAACATATTCAGTAGCTCAGCCCTTAATTGCCTTCATCCCACTTCCACTGCAGACAGTCCCTCCAAAGCCGCCCCAAGCATTACACTCTTTTAATCTATCATTCCTAATGATAATATTTCTGCGTTCACTGACACACGCTATCCCCACTCCACCTCCCATAGACACGCACATTTACGAGGGAGGCAGCACTGGATATATTCCTAGTTATTTATCCTCCTGTTGATGCGATGACTTGCTGCGACACATCTTTCAAAATCAGTTAAACAAAGCCATCGTTGAAACCAGAGGAAGAAGATAGATTAAATTAAGAAATAAAAAATAATCTGGGCCAGATGGTATTGAGAAGTTTCGTATCCCATCCACAACCCAAATGTCTGGAGACACAGACGAAGCTGTTTTCAAAGCCAGGCACCAGTTGCTAGACCTACTTGTGCAAGGTTCTGCCAGGCTTGTTTCTACTCCTTTCCTCCCAAATTGTTTCTGAGCCTTTTTCTTACTCAGCAAATAGGCCAAAGACATAAATAAATTTAGAAGCAAAATCCAGAAAAAAGCATATCAGGAGGGGAAAAAAGCACATATTTTTAACGGTAGATTAAAACATAGGGCAAGTGTTACCTTGAGAGCTGGCACCTGTCCCTGTAAGTCCAGAAGGAGCCTGGCCCCAGGGAATCTCCCACAGGGCAAAGAGGAGCTGTGTCAGGAGGTAGCTCCTGTGTTATCCAGCAGCACAAACCATTGGGCTTTGGCGCCTGAGCATCTCCTCCAGCATCGCCCTAGTCGTCAGCCCTAAAGTCATCCACAGCCCCGACAAAGGAGTGAAAACTCACGCCCTTGTGCCACTGAATGACCTCTTAAAGCCTGTTCTGAGTACAGGGGTGGGCATTTAAAGTTTAGACTTTACCCCGAGCCCCTCCTTAGCCACACAGGGCATAAATCAATTGGAGAAGTTTTAGGGGCTCTTGAACCCCGAGGGTGACATTTCCGAAGGAGCCCAAGGCATTTGGGAGCTGCTTCAAAAGCGGCACCAACTTCAAAAAGTGACTTAACAGCCTCTAGGGGAAAAAGAAAAATGACTCTGAGGCGTTTCTGCCCAACATTAACCACTGATGTCCTGGCTACATTTCCAGCAACGACATCTAAACGTATCAGCCAACTCTTGGCTGCTAGCTTCTGCACCCCAACTACAGGGTTTCCAGCATGTGCCCATAACACACAGCCAACCACATCTCCATTACTGCGACAGAGCCCACCTAAGAAATATCACAGACCTCATGTTGAGCCCTTCCATCTCATCCCCAACATGGGAGACTTCATGTTACCGCTGCCGTAGCCAAAAGATTTTTCCTTCATTGTACAGTTACTTTAAACCCTTTAATTTCAATCAGAGGCAGCCTATGCTCCCAGGTGGGTAGCTCAGGAACTTTCCATCCTGCACAACACCATGCTGGGACTTTCCTTGGGACACCAGGTCTTACCACCATGTACTGGTGCTCCAATGCCTACAAATAAGGAGCACAGCTTCAAGAGCAACACGGAGTCTGTCTCTGACGCTAGAAGAGAGGATTGGGGATAGAAAAGCTCAGTAAAAGTGAAACCCTTCATGAGATACCCAAAGGTCTTCAACTCCTGTTCCCCTGTAGTCAAAGTTAGGAAAACCACACCACAAATTGCTCCAATGGCAAAATTAAATGTTTCCAGAAGTTTTACCATACCTCAGTTTGCAGCAACAAAGCTGCACAAAGCCTTGTTTAGTGCAGTGACCAACCCAACCAGATTTTAGAATAAATCAACGTGTCGTGTCACTACTTACCCTCGGGCCGATGTCCCCTGCTTCACCCTGTGCGTCAGGCAAAACAGCAAGGGTCAGCTATTAGAGTTCACATTTCAACCACGAAGGACTGAGCGCAGGGTCAGCTGGACACAGGAACAGCACACAAGGGAAGTGGCAAGAGTCCTATTGCTTAACGTATTCAAAACCAGGGAGGAGAAGGGCTTGAGACAACACAATAGGGAATGATTCTGCCCTGGCAGGCGATGAAACAGATAATAAATCAGAAATAGAGGATTGTTTCCAACTCTAAGGCTCCCTTAGCAACTGCTTATGTTCTACACATGCAGGGATTAACATCACTTTCAGTACAGCAATGACCTTCTTTGGCTGCTCTAATGTCGTGGAAGGTTGTCATGCAAACAGAGCAATGGAGGCCACTGCTTTCCTCCAAGAGGAAGGCTAGGAGAGAGCTGTGCCACTCTCGTAACCCTGAGGGGGTTACCAGGAACCCTATAGCATGGATGAGCTTTAAGATCAAATTTATTCCTCAAACATTTGTGCAAATTCTTTCCATCCTCCCCTTCTTGGGGCTTTTCAAAGAGCAATCTGAGAACCTGCTGTTATGGCTTCACATCCCAACAAAATCCAGTGGTAATGTCATGCTTCATATTAGGCTAACTTGAACTGAAAGAATTACAGCAGAAGGAGGATATACAGCTGCTTCCCCACATTAATGCAGTCTTTACCTTTTCCCCCTTTGGTCCTGGAGGTCCCTGGGAATACATAAGAAGGAACTGAGTCAAGAAACAGCAGAATCGTCAATGCACACATCATCAAAACCAAGGAGACAGCAGCCATCAGTTACGAACCTGAGCCACATTCGCAATTATTTTAAGTTATACACGCTATTATTTTAAGTTATACACTGCTTCACATGAGCAGCACGCTACCAAAAAGCACCAATGAGGTCCTGCCTGGTCTTGCCAGGGCAGAGGAGCAGTGAAGGACCAGGGCAGAGCGGGCAGCGTGACAGCCGCTCGCAAACACGTGACTCCAAATAGATGCAAGAGATTTCTTGAAGTATTAAATCACATCTAGAAAAACACATGCTCAGCATATCATTACAACAATTATACATCTGTTTGAAATAAACAAGGAGGATGGGCTGCTTTCTTTGGCCTATTTGCTGAAGACATAAGTCATCTTTCCCTCTGAGCAGCTTTCTATAAGACGGACAGGCAGACACGCTGCAGCCCCAAAGAGAAGCCGCAAAGCCAGGCTTTGATGTGCCTGCTCCACATCCTCCTTCCAGCACAGAAAAATACTGAATCCTGGGGTTCAGCCCAACTCACGGTGTTTGCTGAAGCGGGACCCGGTGGGGTGCAGTGGGGAAGGTCAGCAGAGAGGCCGACAGCGGCAGCATCTGCATCCCCGTGCAGCATCCCTCCTGCTGTTAATTTGGCTCTGAGCAAGGCTGCTGGCCCCTTGCTCTTATGGAAGAGATTGTGAACAGTCTGGTTCGAGTTTGGCCGTTTGATAAGTTTGCTTTTTCGTGGAGATTTTCCCTGCCTCTCACCCAGAGGTCTCGCTCCCGCCCAGTGCACGACTCGCAGCCGTTTGCATCCCTGTGCCGGCCAAGGGCAGCGGGCACAGGAGCCGGGGTTTGTGCTGCTCCCCTTTGAATTGTGCTAATTCAAAGCTAAGCCCTGAGCACAGCTGTATGTGCTGGCCTTCCTTTTTAGTTTTCTAATGCTTTATTTCTAGATTTCTTTTCATTCACATTTGTCATCTTCAAGGGTAAGACAAAAAACAACCCCATCAACATGCAGCTATTAAAAAAAAAAACATTCTCCAGTAAGTATCTGGAGTGACTTTTCGATTGCAGAGACTGAATGACTCCTGCTCACTTTGAAAATCAGAGTTGATTTAGGACCAGAACTTGAAAAGATTTCAAATGGTGCCCTCTAGCGAACGTGGTGGAATAGAGAGGGATTTGAACACAAAATACAGAGCTGCGACCTCCTGCAGCATCCGTCCAGCCAGGGGAATCAGAGCTGGCCAGTGTTCAGCTAGCATAAAAATAAAAAAGTCTGTCTTAAACTGGAAAGTAAGAAAGGACTGGAGCACCTCAGTGTCCAATGGGCTTCTGAGCAAAACCAAAGTTAAGCCAACAGCTCCTAAAATGAAGTCCAAGCCGTTACACAAAGTACTTCATGGATGCAGGGCACTCTCAAGTGCTTCCCACCTGGGCTCCTTTGGAGGCAAATGTACCCAGTTTAGGAATGATTATTCTTATGATACCACTTTGTAGCGCCAGGAGCACACAAGCTCAATTATTGACTTTGCTTCTTCCAAGGCTCTACTGGAATTTATTTCCCAATTTTGGCCTGCCACCCATCGCCAAAGTCTCCGCTAGCCGAGCTGGCGCAGGACGGGGAGAAGCAGCCAAGATGAGGTGACGGGTTAAGAGAAGCTCACCTCTACATGTGCCAGCCAGCCCTGGCTCAGAATTTAAACTTGCATGTGTTACAGACCACAGAATAATTTTTCTAAATGCAATTTTGTCTCCTAAACAGTTATATATGTAGTAATAAACAAGTAATAGTTGAGATTCTGCCTTTCTATTGCAGAGCAGCATGAATAAAAACATGTTACATTTGGCACTCGGTGCTACTTACTGGTTTGCCATCCAAGCCAAGAGGCCCCTGAAAAGGGAAGGAAAAGACAGTATTATTAAAAAAGAAATACTAATAATAACAGTATCAATTTGCAAGCCTAGCAGCATCAGTCATGCTCTGAAAGAGGCTCTACTTACGTACAGTACAATCTTTGGCTAGGTTGTTTATACACCTAATCCTTCATCCATGCAATCCAGCAGGAAGGTTTCACAGGGGTACAGTGAGAGACGTCAATTTGCAGAGTATGAAGGAGCGTGAGAGGAAGCGACAGGATTAGTGACAGGGACAGGGTGACACTGCTCTGGCACAGCGCTTGGGACTCCCTGAGGTTTTTAAAGACCCTATAAGAGCAGCAGTAAAATATGCCTGATTTGGTTAAACTGAGCAGGTCCTGGGAGCAAGTCACATCTACCTCAGACCTGAACCACCTGTTTTATCAAAAGGACTTGCTGAAACTCTACCATTTTACCCAACATCTTCTCCCATTACAGCCCTGTAAACCTGGAGGACCCACCAAAGCAAACGTAGTTTGGACTATCAAGTCACGCAATGATAAAGCATCAAAGTATTCTGTATTAGGGTGAACTTTTTTTGATCAGCTTAAATCTGTGATAGTGAAATCGAGCAAAAGCAAGAGAAAGATGTGTAAGAGAAGCCCATCGGCTGCATTAAAAACAGCATCCTTCCAGCTCACAGCTCTGGTCATCAATAAGGAATAAATCAGTCTGCAGGGGCTGCAGCGACTGGGCTTGGAATAGGAAACCCCGGGACACAAAGCTCCGTTCGGAAATAAAGGTAAATCCAGGGAGCTGAACCCCGGGCAGGGCATCGGTACCTGCGTTATAAGGACTTGGGGACCTGAACAAGAGATGTTCACCTGAAAATAAACAGGGATTTCTTGACATGTGAGATTTCTGAAGTGACCAAACAGGCTATACTGTTCACATGATGAGCATTTGCTTCTCACAAGGAACTACCAGTACACAACTGCTATGTAGCAGCAGTGAAATATAAATGAAGTTGTGTCCATTAACACAAAGGTTTGCAGGTTACAACCAAACGACTACTTTGGTACTACCACTACTGCTTTTTCCCCTAACATCTCGTCCATACTTTATCTCACCTCAATTCCTTACATTATAACACTTGGGAAAGTGGTCCAGAGAGCATCTTTCCTGAAACTATGACTGCTTGAGGTGGTTCCCCTGAAGCTCCCGATGCAGCTCTCTGACCTCCAGAGGACAAGATATAGGACCTGAGCAGAGAACTGGCACCACATTCAACTTCTCAAGGGAGAAGCAGTCCCAGAGATTTACTTTTTTTTTTTTTTAATTTACAATACCAATTCATCAGTTTTTAGCTATTCTTGTATCAGTCCGCAAAGGGACATCCAGAAGGAAAAACAATGGCCTATTCAAAGGATGTTTGTTTGAGGGAAAGCATTTAATGCTTGAGAGAGACAATATCCATTGGGCTTTCAAGAGGCTTTTGGCCAGCCGCGCTGCTGAATGGCCAAGACTAACTCAAACTTTTAAATCTTTTGTTAGTCTGGGCTGGAGATTTCATTGACTCTGCTCTACCTGCCCAGCCAAATGTCTGCATGAGCAAAGGCAGGGTTAGGGGATTGCATGTGTAAAGCAGGAGAGAGCATCTGAAATATAGGCTTGCTCATTTGATTGCCTGCAACTTTCAGGAGCACACATCTGTTGAGATCATTACTGTCTTTTATTTCAGTTCTGCTCCATGTCATTTTAATTAAAGATGAAGGAATCATTAGCTTATTAGATAATTAAGGAACAGGAAAACAACAAGTAAACCCCTATTACCCCAGTCAAAAACCACCAAAAAAAAATATCACTTCCTCTTCAATGACAAGCACAAAGTGAAAGAAAAAAGGAGAGTTTTCTGGACACCCCATTACAGGGCCCAAGTAAGAGAAAGCATCACAGTGGCTTCACGCTGTGCTTTTCACCTAGGGCTAAAATTCACTTCTGCCTTTGCCTGCTCTAAATTACAAGCTTTTCACTCTGAATCACACACACAGTGATCACTCTTTACATAATGAAACACTCACAACATCCAGAGGGGATGAACTGTCTGCCTAGGACAAACCTGATGCTTTAAGACAAGGTAGAGAGAAAATTCAATCAACTTCTCCCAAAACATGGTTCTGACCAAAACCATCACTGCACCAGCCAAGTGGCACAAAACCCACCAGGTGCATTGAGGAAGACAACACTAATATGGTCCCAGTCAACAGTGTTAGGTGGATTTCAGAGCCCACTCCTAGCTGTAATTAGATCTCATTTCCTGACACAAACACCATTAATGACCGCCTGCATTTCATGCCAGGCCAATACATTATATCACTTATATATTTTATGGTATACATAAATGATATATTATTGAATGATATATACGTATGCAATGATGCTGAGGATGCAGACACAAGTCAGATAAGACATTGGGGCTACAGAGAGCTTGTTACTATGTCATACCCTCTTGCTGCAAGCCCTGGTTTGGCCATGCAACATTTCAGCTTCAGCAGAATGGGCTACATTCAGAGACGTTTTAAAACAAATCTTGATAGTTTTGTTTTGTTTCACAGTAGAAGCTCAGAAGCCTTGAAATGTAGCACCAAAATGTCATTGCAAAAATGAGATTCAGCCAATACTGAAAGCAGCTGGAGGCTTGGGAACAGAGTTTTAGGTCCACCAAAGTGGGAAAACCCTGAGCTTGTAAGCTCAGACTCACATGCAAAAGCTCTTCCAATAAATAATAAGTGTTTGCCCTGTACAACCCTATCCCTGCTCAGAGCAAGCTCAGGTGCCAGCCTGGCTAACTGGCCCTCTGCCCTCCTTCTCCAGTGCCACTGCTGCTGTTGGCAGGGATGTACTTGCTCTAGCAGCTTTACAGGAATTTTAAGGAGTGAAAATATCTAGTGAAAACAAAGCCCAAGATTATTAAGAGGACAATGCTTCTGAATTGGGAAATACTCTCTCATGGTTATTTTTAATGTTTCCTGTTCTGCTAAAAATTAGCACAGGGGTCGGAAGGAACCCTGCAGTCATTTTTTAACAAATTCAAAGGGCTGCCTTCAATCTCTGTCTCCGTGGTTTCAAAAAATGGTAAAATCTTAGAGTTGAAAAAGAGGAAAGCGTCAGAACAAAAGAGCGGGACAATATTTTAGCATCCCTGCAAAGGGCCCTGGGTCATTAGGCAGCATGGTCTGCAGAGCAGCCAGGGAGCAGGGACCATCCTTTCCTATAGGCTACGCTGTAAATCTTCACAAGCGAGACAGGGTCTGCCGGCCATGCAGTTCCTCAGCACAATTTTGTATGAGAAGAAAGCCCTAGTAAAAGCTGCGGCCGAGCACACCCTGCCAGCCCCATCACAAGGAAAGCGGAGAACGGCAGCCAGGTTGCTGTGGCTCCTCTGGTCTTTCCAGCTGAAGGAAAAGGGGAGAAGGGAGACTATGAAATGAAACGCAAGTCCTCTAAATAGCAACTGAGAACCACTGGTGCTAACTGCAAATGAATGGAGTACAAGAAGGGCTCTGGGATGTCACCTCATCCCCAATTACTGCAACCCCTCCTCCCTCCCTAAAGTCCTCAGTGCTGAAGGACCAGAAGCTCTTATAAAAAAAAAGTTTCTACTCCACCCAATACTACCTCTACTACAGTAATAACTTGCCTTTCCAAATAACAGCATTTAAATATCTGTTTAGAGATAGACTCTACATGTGAAATTGGTCATACATGGAATTACCCCGTGCGCACACCGACTGCAATGGCCCAGACATGTCCTTGGTGGGAAGTTTCTCCTGCATCTGCCCTGACCTCTGGGGTCCCCAGTGTGACACCCCAAAATAGTGTCAGTCTGCAGCAAGACATAGCATTGGAAATGTTCCTACCAGGACCTGGCATATTTAAGCATTAAGATCACTCATATCACAATAGCTTCATGTCAACTATATATAGTGTGGATGGTCTCACTGGGGTGGGATTTGCTCCACAGGGGAACAGTCCTGTGCTTATAAATAAATAATTTTCTTTCAGCATGAAAGTGATTATTAGCAATCCTTTGCTAATAATTTTTTGTTTCTTTGTTTGGGAAAAAAAAAAAAGCAAGCCATTTCAGCATTGTCCAATGCAAATTCCGCTTTGGTCCATGACTGCATTACCCCAAAACTACTTTTTATTACTAGGTGATAGTTTTTTCTCCTTTTTTTAAAAGCAAATACCTTCTGCAGTTCTCTTATAAGCACAAAACAGTGATGTTGATGAGGCATGACTTTTTAAATATTTGTAAGACTAATTGTTTTGATTTGGAAAATAATTTACACTTGTTATTCCACACATTAGTATATTTGTTTAAAAAAATCAAAACAAAGAATATTTGAAAAGAGTGAAGCTTAACTAGTTTGGCTACCCCATACAGGATACAGGTCTTTTAAACATATTTTCTGAGTAAATCAATAAAACGCCCTTTAATTTTTTTTTTCTTATTTTCAAAACCACTAAAAAGTGCAGAGCTCTAAAGCGAGTCCTGATAAATAATGTTTTGTCAGATTTAACACAGAAACCATTTACACATGACATTCACCAAGGTCTCAGTTTTGCATGAGTTATGCTTTAAATACATCCAACCTTGGTGATTCAACTAATACCTTTTGGCAAACAGATGCACCTCCATCAGGGCAGGTCCCCCCAGGCCACGGTGACAGGTAGCCCGGGGGCTACTCTAACCTTCCCAGGGCTGCTGCCACCCCCAAATCAGTCTTGATGGCACCTGCATCCTAACCGAGGCGGGCAGCAAGGCCTGAGAGCAAAGCTTTCTGCATGTAAGCGTCAGCTGATTTACAGCCTTCTCCAAGAAGGTGGCAAGATGTCATAGAACTAAAAGATAAGCCAGACATGGGTATTTATTTAGCCCTTAAGTTATATTCCTGGATCAAAAACTACTTTAAATGTCAGACTTCACTAGCACATTTATCAAGAGAGCAGCAGGTAAGAGAAATTACTGTTATCAGTGTCAGCTCCCATTTGGGACATCTCTGGATTCAAAGCACAGCAGGAGGCACCCGTGTAACAAAAGATGTCACACAGCATTTTCATCTGACTTCCTTCAACAGACCAAACCCTACACGTGGCATAGCACAAGGTGCAAGAGGACTCTGAAACCCAGGCATGGCCGCTTCTGCCTATGCATGCATATTACCCCATGGCTGGAGACAGCTGGGGGTCCAAAATTTTGGAGCACAATTCACTGCCACTGATTTTTTAAGGTTTAAAGGGAAACCATCTTTTGGTTTGGTTCGCTCCCTCCTCTCTCACGTTTGTTGCCACCATCCTGCATGGCATCAAAGCCAGGCTCTCCTCCTTCAGCTAGAAAACCCTATTTCATTTTACATGGGAGGGTAATTAGGGGTTGCCCCAAATCCCTCTCCCTGCAAACCACAGCCCTGCATGTAATATCTGACCCCAGTTTTCGGGGGGATCCCAGTGGGGCTGCTCTGGCTAGCGGGGTGAGCTGATCCCCCAGCTCTGGCAGCTCTCACCGCTCTCGCTAATTTTTTTCCAAAAAGACCACCTGAGCGCACCCCCAGGCACTGCCCACAGCATCTAGCGGGGGTCAGCATCACCAAACCTCCCAAAAAGCTCCTCTGAAACCTTTCCTGGGCTGGAACTGCATCCCATAGCCCGAGCTGACAGCAATAAATCTTCCGACAGAGGTATCAGGCAGAGCCACAGCCTGATAGGGGCCAAGTGTGTGTTAACAAACTAAACCAAAAAAACCCCACAAATCTGTGCTCTATTCCAAGAAAAAGATCTGTCCTCAGACTGCTGGGCAGCCTCAGCCCATTCTTTGATGGAAACGGAGCAGAAAGGAGCAGTAATTTGCTAAAAACTTCACCCATAATGCAAACCAGACTGCGGGGCTCTGCAAGGGAGCAGCCACCTCGGAGGCTGGGCTGGTCCACGCAGGGCATCTGGGGGCCACGCACAGCCAGCCCCTGCCACAGGGGTCCAGCACAGGGGGCTGAAATCCTTGGGAAACAAAAACAACTCAAAAAATTGAGGAAAAAAACCACAAAAACAAACCCCAAACCCTATCCTGCGAATGTTTCTGGGGCAGCGCTGGGCTCTGCCCACTGTTTAGCCCTTCCTTGCCACCACCAGTGTGGACTCACTGGAGGGCTTGGGTTCCCAGCTCTTTCCAGAGTTGCCAATCACATTCATCTGGGCTTTGCTGTGGAGATAAGGCACCTTTTTACCATTTCCTTAAACACAAGATGCACCTCCTTCCATCCATTTGCAGAGCTTCCTCCTTGTTTTACTAGATGTCTTCTCCAAGATGCTCAAGAAAAACACCTGGAAGCAAATTTAACACTGACTGGTCCGAAGGGGTGGAAAGCAAACGCAGTGCTGGAGCTGCAGGGGACACACCGCTTGGGTTTGTGAGCGAGGTTACTCTGATAAGACTCAAAGAAATGCCAAACCAGAGCCGGTTCATTTGCTCCTCCTGATGTGAAGGGAAGGGGTCACCACAGCCAACTGCTGCAAGTGGTGCCCCAGCGTCTCAGATCAGCTTATCTGCTGCTCAGCACCATTTCAGAAGCAAGAGCTCGCTCATCTGTGCGTCACATTGCACCAGTTTCCTTCCAAAACAACAAAGTGCTTTTATGGAAGAAAGAGTCCCCCGACTTCCCCCAAAATTCTGAGGCTTAAATGAGTTCCATGTGTTCTGTGCAACTGTTTGTTTCAAGCATTTGGTGCCCAATTGGGTTTTGGATATTTTCTGTTTAATGTCCAACTATGAGAGAGGAGATGGCCTCTGTGGTGGGGATGCAGTTTTGAAGTTGGTAAGCAATTGTTTTGGAGGAGTATCGACATTTCGAGCAAACGCTTCCAGCCTCTTACCGCTTTTATATTCTTTCCCCACCAGTGCCATCTCTGGCTGACAGCTGCTGTTTGGATTACCTCTCTTTTGCGGTTAATGAGCAAACTTCTTGGTTTTTCTCAGTTTTTCTCTGCCTACAAGCCAAGCCTCGGTACCACATGGCTGTGCCCAAATGCACTGGAAACCAAGATGTGGATGCACCAGCTGCACTCACACCCGAAGCGGGGAACCAGAGGAAAAGCAGCACGAGAAGCCAGAAACCGAAGCCCTGCTTCAAGCAGGCATTGGGTGGTGAAGGACCTTTTCCACCATCCATCCTCATTCTCCAAGCCTCCCCCTCTGTGTGAGCCAGCTTGGGATAAGCTGGCCAGCTGGGTCCAAGTCATCACCCAAAATGCCGTTCACGTCCTGTATCAGAAATCTGCCTCTACAGAAAAGTCCTTCTCGCTATTTTCATCTGCTCCTTCACCAGGCCCTCTACTCTCCCTGGCCAGGAACACTGGAAGCACAAAAGATAAACAAATGCATCTGCAATTCCTCTACTGGGTGGGATACAAGACAACGTTTTATTTTCCCCCTGGAAGAATTACCTCTAAATCAAAAGAAAAATAAACTGCTGCCACGAAGAGCTGGTCTTTACAAAATCATTGTTGTCTCCACATCAGAGAGCCAGTAAACGGACGTAGCAGGAAAATACACTGGATCTGCTTTCCCTGATTAAAGAGATTTTCCCCTCTAGGCAGATAATTACGTGAATTGGCTACAAAACTGATATTAAAATAAAATGAAAAAAAGACTAGAACTACAAAGTTTTCCTTGTAAAATAAATAATTGTTACTTCTGTCTTTTGGGCTCTTACTGGGAGAAGTATGTGTGCGGAGGACTTCATTCACAGGAGACTCTCCTTGAAGTCTGAATATTTATGAGCAAAGATATTCAAGAGAACAAACACAGGACCAAACCCAAAATGACAGTTATGACCTTGACGAACCTAGCTGAGAAAACTAAGTAGCCAGCTTCCCAACAAAAGCCTCCATTTTGGGGATGGATTCTGATCACATGACAGAGTATTTAAAAATATCTAAGTCTAGCGATGCCAGATGTTAAATATGACTTTTTTTTATTTTTAATTCTGTGCATGCACAACCAACCAAAACACCCATGCAATGTACAGGCACTCCGTGTCTGTGCATGAGCTACCACCCAGGGTACGGAAGCATCTGCCTACTGCAAAAAACCAGTAGAAGTCTGAGATCCACACGCTCTTCCCTACAGCCCAGGAGATCTGACCATGTAGCGTGGTCTCCCATCTCTCACATGGGATTTCTGGCAGCCCTCCTGAAGAGTTAAACCACTGCTTGTTGCTCTGGTTTGGGCACGGAGCAATCTCAAGCTACGTGCAGCTTCTGCGACTTTCCAGGCTGCACCCGGAGCGTGCCCAAGTGGGGCTTGGAGATAATAGCATAGATGGAGGCAACTCACCAAGTCATCAGGCAGCCCAATTCCAAGTTACTGCTACAGTTCTCCCATAAAAGCAGCTTATTCATGTCACATCTGTTTTTCTGGTGTCGCCATTTCCAAAACGCCTGGCTAAGTGCATGTCTTGGAGCTTTCTGGTGAACTCTGCGGGACCACAATAGGCTGGAGGAACTGCCACCAGGAACAGGCTTGGGCACATGTTCCTCATTTCTCACCCATCAGCCTGTCTGCAATTCATAATACATTCGTGGGTCACACACAAAAGTCTTGCACAGGCTTTCCCTTGCTAAGTTATCTACACTAATTGAAATTCTTAATTGCTGAGGGGAGAAAACCCCAAGCCCTGTTGGTTATGGCCAAAGTCTAGAGCTGCCATCAAAGTCCCTGTTACACTGTTCCCTGCACTGGGGTCTTACAAGTCAAGGAACCAACTTCTCTTCTGCATGTGCTCCTCCAGCCCCTCTCCCAGACGTCAGCTCAGGAAAAAAAACCACATTTGGCTTCACTTTATGTCTTGAAAATTAATTAAAAACAGAGTTTATCATCCTTACAAGTTGATTTCCAGCTATACGCATTACAGCTGCCTTCAGTGGATGACTCTGGATTTACAATGCTGTAGCCAAAGGAAGATATTAGCTCACTGCAGGGCTCCCAAAATAAAGTTTCTGAAGATGCTGAGCGGCTTAGCGCTAACAGCTCCTTTGCGTGAGGTGGACTTAAATACATGAAAATGACCCGTTCAAAAGTATGTCAATTTTGACTGAGCAATTATTCCCCAAAAGGTGTGCCAGCATTGAGCAACACAATGCCTGTGTTGTGTCTCTCCTTTACCATGTCTAGTTATAACACTATAACTATTATAGTGGTGTAGTTACCTGTCATTAGAAAAGGATGATACCACTCTATATTGCATAATTTTGAATAACAAGCTGCATTACTTCTAAGCAGGGAGAACGTGAAGGCCTTTTCTCCCCACTTTCTCAAAGAGTTCCCACCGTTAAGAGAGACGGGCAGGACGATGCCTGGAGTCTTTCAGGCAACACATGAGTGATTTACAAAATTCAGAAGGCAAACATTATATGCTGGAGGAATGAAATGAATAACACTGCTCAAGTAAAAATAGATGCTAATATACCAAGGAAAATTCATAAAATAGGAGACAACTCTGTTTCATATCATACTTTTTTTCTGCAAAGTCTCTTCTTGCTCTGCTTTTTATTAATGAAGACATGCACATGAAGTAATTCCCCTCATTAATCAACTTCATTCTTTTGGTTTCTTCCCACTTGAATTGACAACCCTTCATTTGGGATGTCACGTAGCGGCGTAGCAGAGACTGATTCTTCGGGAGGGATGAGTAGCAGAGGCAGATGAAACTCTCAAGAAACGGAGAATTTGGCTTCAAAAGGCCTCTCTGGTAGATGAGAGGGGGGAATGGAACGGGTTCTGGTGAACCACAAATGCAGTATCTCATTGGAAAAGAGGAGAAGTATCATGTAGAAAGACAGCTGAGTAGTTTGAAAGCAAATATAAAACCATCCCCGTGTAGGGCAGGGGAAGGGATGGGGGCAAGGCTGCTAAAAAAGCAAGCCTCATCAACCACTGCTTCTCCCCTCTATGTGTTATTGGACTCCATTAAACAGCTACATAATGGGAAAATCCGCCTGCACTGAAAGGTCAGCTGCAAAAAGCCTACTCGCAGTTCGGCTCTTCCATCTGCTCCTCATTTTCTCTTTTTTTTTTTCTTTTTTTTCCTCCTGCCCAGATGCAGCTGCCCACTCTGCTAACGTAAGCAGCCCAAAATCCCGCTGCATCAGCCCCCTGCACGGCCAAGTCCTCTGCTCCCCCCTCCAGCTTTACGAGGACAAATGCCCCCTGACACGCTGATGCACTGACAGCACGTCAACTCGAGGGGAACCGCTGCGCAGCCCAGATGCTCCTCACTGCGGAGGACGCGGCTCGGGAAGAGTCCCAAGGGATCCCAGCCCCAAGCACCCGGTTCTGCCCAACAAGAAACACATTTCCATCGGCGCGGCGGCCGCACATCTGCTTCTCCTCTGCTCCAGCGTGCCCTTGTGCAAACCCGAGCTCCAACTTCCTTGCTCCAACTTGGGTCTGGGGATGGGCCGGGTGGTCTTTTGGCAAAGGCTAAAGGTGTCACCCAAGTTTTCCTCGTCAATCTGATCTAAAGGCTGCTGTCATCTCTTCGGAAAAGCTGGCAAGGGGAAGCCCCAGGACAAAACAATGCAGTCAAACCAGTAGTGGCTGGTGGCCCTCCCTGAGCAACACCCTCCATGGTAGCAGGGAGACCTCCACACGCACTTGGACCTGTACAAAGCCCAGAGCCAGGACAACCAGGACTCCACCACCATACTCACAGCCACCAGGCAGGTTCCTGAGCTGCAGACACAGCAATACCACCAACCAGGGTCAACCAAAGGTAGATCAGGTTGCTCAGAGAAACCTTGCTTGTCTAGAAAACCATCATTTTCTCTTCCAAATGGCTCATTTTGCAGCATTTTTATCACTGTTTTTTCCTTAGAGATCACTGCATCTCTAATGAATCAATGGTCCCCTGTAATAAATCTGTAATTACCAGTTATTCTGGGATTCCTGTATAAAGGAATCATTTATCCTGTAGTTTTTAGTCACCAAGTGCTGGTTCACACCATCCCCTACACACCTATGTGTTATTCCAGCCCACCACCACCACAGACAGCCAGAGGAACATCATGGTGTCCTGCAAGAAGGACCACGCAGACATTGGATGAGAAAAGCAACCTGATGGTTCTCCTCCATTTTGGGGTAAAGCACTCGGCTTCTCCCCAGAAGTTGTTTTAGGTGATTTTCTCTAAAAAGGACCTCCAAGATTAGTGTTTTGGCATCAAAAAGAGTAAAAGCCTCCCCACTTCCTGATGCCTTCATTTGAGTTCTTGCAAGTTCTGGAGGTACGAGGCTGGCTCTCAGAATAAGTAGATTCACACCCCAAAACCCAGGAGCTTATGATGATCATTGCCACAGTTACTATGTGCAAATTGCACAGCCAAAGTATATACTGTGATCCATGTTCAATGGGATGTCAAAACAAAGTCAAACAAGACCTGAAAAACCACAGTCCCCAACATTCTTCATAGCTGTTACGGTAACGTTAGCGGGATATGCCATAGTCCTAAAAATAGAAACTAAATCCTCTCTGGGGTTTAAAAAATAATAATGATCCAACAGAACTTCATAAAGAAGAAACTGTTTCTGCTATAAAGTTTTATTGTCGGGCACAAACCCCTCCCCTTAAGATGTTAACTATCAAAATATTGAAAGCATCTTATAAAAGCTGTTTTTCCTTTGGGCCCTGTCTCCAGAGCTCTGATTCACTCATCCCTTAAAATCTTCCATTGCCTGCAGCTCTGTTCGACCCCGGCAGCTCAAATAAACTCAAAGCACCGCTGCCCAAGAAATGCACGTTACCACACCTATATCTGACACCAAACACCCTTTAATATGTACTTGTTACTTCTGCATTTGCACCACATCTACCTCCTGAAACAGCTTGGAGTTTATTTGATCACCCTGAAGGGAACTAAATAATTAAATCAATTTGACTATGCAACTGGATGTAATAAAGCCCATCCATATACTTCTGCTGAGTAAGATTCTCAAGGCTGCTTTATGTTTAGTTTCCTCCTTCTTCAGGTATACATATTGCTTTGGAGATGCAATTATCATCACCTCCTTATTAGATAAAGCTATTTAGTGTAACCACAGCTGTGTGGATGCAGTAATTCAGTGTTTGCTGGGTTTGGCTCAGACAGTTTTTGCAAAGTCAGGAATAAGACCAGCCACACAGCTCGCCTGCACTGCGGGTCCAGGGAGGGGGGAAACTTTTCAGTGATATTAATGCCATCTTCCCAGTACAGATGTGGCAACAGAGCCAGAGGTGACTGCCAGTCCTCAACACCATCCAGGAAACCTGGAGCAGCATCAAAACCCCTCACCAGTAGCTGGGACAGGCACGGTGCCAGGGCTGCTGGGACAGGCTGGGGGTGATGCTCCATCCTAGGGAAAAGTCACTATTTCCTCCCAGGGTGTCTGTTTTTCAGAGCTCTGCAACTAAACCACATGCACAAGTTTTGCCAGAATATGACCCACAAAGAGAAGAAGGGGGCAAAACCTGCCACGGGCACTGGTGCTCCAGAAGCAATTAGCCACATCCCTCAAAGCCATCCTAAAGCTGCCTTTAAAGAGTCTAGTTAGAGCAAAGACTCCCACCTTAATTTCTCATAAATTAAACTCTTCAGGTACCGCCTGAGGGAGACAAACCACCGTGCTGTGCCTGCCCCAGCCCTCCTTTCCCTGGAAATCAGCAGCCCTGCTCGCTCGCAGCCTTTTCCTACCATCACAGATGCAACAGCAGCACAGGCTTGTCCTGCAAAATTACCTCAATCTCACATCTCTCCCCTTCTGGGGCTGGTGCCACTGGGAAACGCTGCTGTCTTTCCCAGGGAGGCTCAGAGGGGCCCAGGGGAAACGAAAACTAAAACCAGCTCTGTTATTTCCCTTCCAATCCTCCTCCCTTGAGCTCCCAGTCCATTGCACATAGAAAATTCAATACATGTTTCCGTGGTTTTGGGGCATTCAGGGGGAACTGGGCCAGGGCACAAGGTGGCCCAGACAAAGAGTGAGTTTTCCTAACACACTCCTTCAGAAAAAAAAAAAAAAAAGAAAAAGAAAAAAAAGGGCACCGACCACGGGAAGGAGAAGGCTAACTACTTTTCTTTACCTTCTAAACAGAACAGCAGGGCAAATAGCCAAGAAGCCCCTTCCAGAACATCAGGCAGTACAGGACTCACTGTGTCCATTCAAAAAGTGGAAGCAGAGCTGGAACTGTGCTGTGAACACGGAGGATCTATCTACACAGAGATTTTTACCAACCCGTTACACTGAGTGCATGGCCAGGAGTCACTCCTGATGAGCCTTTGAGCCCCTCGGAGCCGGAGCACCATGGCTGCATGAGTGCATTAACAGGGACCAAGGGAGGCAGCCACCAGGCTGCAGCTTGGGACCTGGCCAGAACAAGGTCTCCCTTCTCCTGCAGAAAGCAGCTCAGAGCCAGAGACATTTCAGTGGTGGCCACAGACATGGGAAGGACAGCACATCCCCAATTACCCTTTTGAGCCTCTGCAAAATCTCTTCTTGCAGACAGGCTTGGCAGGACACTTCTGTCCCAGGAAAAAAAGTTTGGAGATGGATGAATGAGGACCTATCTCAACACCTGAAGCTCTTTCACCAGTGTTCCCATATTTGGCCACCTACAGCTGTGAGTGGAACAAACCCCAAAGCCTTCACTAACTTTGCAGGCCAGTGAACTCTTAGGCTGGAGTGTCAATAATAACATGAAAGGGCTCCAACTATTTAACACCTCAATCATCTGCCACCAGAGATGTGGTAGATGGCCCATCCCTGGAAACATTCCAGGTCAGGTTGGACCAGGCTCTGAGCAACCTGATTGAGTTGAAGGTGTGTCTGCTCATTGCAGGTAGGCTGGACTAGATGACCTTTAAAGGTCCCTTCCAACCCAAACTGTTCTACAATTCTATTTCATCCCTATAAACATTAATGAAGAATATTGCACAGGCTCCTGAGTTTTAGGGCTAAATCCATCAAAAGCTACCACTGATGGGAGGGAAGAAGGGAAAAAAAAAAAAGAGACCAAGATAAGCAAAGAAAATCAAGTGTCATGGAAAAGGCAGAGGACCACGGAATGAAGATTAGAAGAGAATAAAAATAAAGGAATAGCAGAGTTACCGGGTAACCATCGCGTCCTGACTGCCCCTGTGGTGGGGGAACAAGTGAGATATAAGTCAGTCAATGCACCCGTAGCAGCGTGACAACACATAGCAGCAGGCAGGAGACGGGGACATCGGCTCCCCAGCCGGCCCCAGGACTATGGTCTCTCCAGAGAAACCTTTCAGGGCAATTTTCCTATCAGAAAGGTCACACCTACAGCATATTTTCCCCAGATTTTGATCTCTTGCTTCCCTTTAGCTACTTACCGAGGCTTCTGCCAACTCACACCCAACCCCTGCTGCCTGTGCTCAGTCCCTGTCACCCCTGAAGGCACGGATGTGCATGATGCACACCAGATCCTGGCCGTAAACCCACCCTGGGACACAGGTACCGAGAGGTACAGGAGCCCTCAGGTACCAGGAGAAGCCCCAGGACAGCCCATCTGCCCAGGAACAATCGTTGAGCTCCAAACTCCCAATTCCAGCACCAGATTCAGGAAAGGTGAATCCATCTAAAGGGTTTCCCCATCTTAGATCAATTACTTTCCTCGCAGGATGCAGCCCTCCCAGCTCACCTCTAAGCTTTGCTTTGGTTTTGCAACAAAATGGAAAGAAAAGTTGATGCTACGGGGAAAGACCTTAACTGAAGTTAAGAAGTTACTGAAGTTAACCTGGAAGATCAGTGGAATAAAACACAGCCCAATTCAGGATATTTCACCTTTTCTGCTCTCCTCAGGGGGGGTTCCCAAAGGCGTTTACAGCTCGAGCTGCCGTTAAACATGCCGTGAGCTACAGCAGAGCCTGCTGCAAGCCAGACGTAAGGCAGATTCCCGGGAAGGAGCTGTTAAGTATTAGCTGGTACACAAGTAGGCAGTAAAGCGTGTGTCTGGTACAGCAATGTCATCTGCTACCATAAACATAGGTTATGTCAGCGTGCTGTGGATATACAGCCAGATTCATGCATTTCTTATGGCATGAAATAGCTCTGGCAGCCCCCTTCATACCACATACAGGGGTTCTTCCTTTCGCTAAGTGCCCCTGCAGCTTTTAATACCTCCTGCAGCCCTATTGATTCACCCAGAAACAACATTGACTTCAACAACCACCTATTTAACAAATTACAGTCTTGGGATAAAGTGTACAGTGAGATTTTTATGGAGACGTATGGCATTGGAGCACACACAGATAAATAGGAAACACTTGTAATTCCCAGCCCTCGCTCGCTGGTGAGTTCCCCAGCCAGCATGCTAATACATAAAGTGTTAGTTAATATCTGGGACTGTAAATGCTTAATTACAGTCTGTGGTAAGTCTATCCTTCAATTGTAGAAATTTCCTACCCAGCATGTGATTTTAATACCCTCCGAAACAGAGGTTTTATAGCACATCTGAGCAGAATACCCCTTCCTCACAGACAGGACGATCAATCATCCAACAGCCACAAATCCTGTACCACAAATTCTAATAATTTCATATACACAACTAGCTTATGACAGCCAAAAAATAAAATACCAGAACAACTGCTACTAGGGAACAACAGAATTGAGGATACAGTTTTAGCAGAGTGCGATGCTGTACATGTAACATGTAATCAATTCCTTATGGCCCAAATCAAGAAACAGAAGAAACTAATAGAGTTAAATACAGTACTGTTGAAATAAAATAATATTGTGGTTCTGTGGGTTCTAGGACTTTTATTATATATTATGTTTAAAGAAGTCTCTGGCAAATGCTACTTATGCTAAAAATGCAGGATTTTTTTTTTTTTAATGAACTAAACCAGGGGTTGTCTTTTAAAGAAGGGCAAAGGGAGTGAAGAAAAAACCCAGTCTTGTTTGTGTTAAATCTCCCCTGTGCTCCGTTTGCAATTCAATAGTGCCGTGGGAACCAGGAAATGAAACCAACCAGAGACAAAGAAAAATTAATAGTGCACCATATGTTGCCTATGTCAAATCGCATACAATAAAAGTGAACAGAGAGCACACGTGAAGAAGCGTAACCCAGGCGGCTGCGTGTGGGCTGATAACAGCCTCTGAGCGGGAGCAGAGCCGAAACGGTTAAATAAATCCATTTTAAGTAAGTCAAAGTACTTGAATCAAGAGGAAAACATCCTATAGAAGATGTATGTCCAGAGTTTTAAATTGGCGGTATCTTCTTCATTTTTAACCTGCCACTGAGTGAGAATTTTTTTTTTTATTATTATTTTTTTTTAATAAATTAGGCCAAATTGCATGAAATGCAGAGAGGAAAAGATTCCCCTGGTAGAAACCCCGCGAGGACGAGGTCTCGCACCCAAAAGGGCTCCCAGCCGCAGACGCCTGCGCTTGGCCTCAGCAGACGCTCTCCTCGGCCTCGGCATCTCACCCGTGACGTGACCGTGCTGCGGGTTTCGGTGAAGCCGGGGACCAGCCGGGCTGTGGCATCGATCCGGGCCGGGCAGGAGGGAATCCACCTCCCAACGGTGCTCCCACAATCACTGCCCAAGTCGCTAATAATTCAAAAAACCCACAGATTCACTTTTATTGTGTGGGTTGGAGAGGCTGAGTTGCAGTTTTTAGTTACAGACTATTTAAGGGAAAATTAATTTATTGACGGACTACATTTCTGAACACAAACTAACAGGAAAAATTAATTTGTTTGCATTTCTCGAGCCAGAGCATTGGATTTATTGCTAATGCTGGGCACAACTTTTAGAGCAAAAGCATTCTGATTTCCTGTAAGAACGGTTAAGCCAAAGCCATTAAAAGTCTTAAGTTTTCCTGATTTGCTCATTCAAAACTCAGTCAAATAACAATTTTGCTCAAGCTCCTCTTCAGTCTTTACAACAAAAAATGAACTCGAAATAGAAGGAAAAATTCAAAGGGTAAAAGCCATTAAACTAAACCCACTGGCAGCGCTGTCGAGCCCAGGAGGACCAAAGCCATGGCACTGTGACAGCCCCCACGCTCCACATGCGTTTCCTTGTCACCATTTGGCTTTTAAACAGATTTACAGAAATAGAAATTAATTAGCCCAGGAATAGTTAGCAAATTTATTTCTCCTGAAATGATCCCTTTTGAACCCAGTGAGGCCCTATAGGAAGAGAACAACATGAAGAAACATCTCTGTTAGTGCAACGATGCAGAAGGAAACACGTGGCTGCAAACAGTCTGTGCCTCTCCTCCTCCTCTGGGGGAAGAAAGGTAGAAAACCAGAAGCACCTCATGCCCATAATTTCTTTTTTAACAATCCCTCAGCAACTTGGAGACCACAAATATAATGTTGTTTTCTTGCTTCAAAACCAATGGGAGAACATCAGATTTGGATGTAGTGGTGGCACAGCCAAAGGCACATCTGAACATTTGGAAGGAGGAGTTGACACATTTTCAACTATTGCCCCTTCAGACAACAAATTCCCCATAAATTTTCTGGTTGCATTGGTCGGAATGCTTGTTATTCTCCCCAAGACTTCAAAGAGAGAAGCAAACAAGCTACGGCTTTCCCTCTACCCCCCCTTGTGAGGCTACCAAACCCATATTAAACAATGGAAACACAACAGATAAGAAAAGCAAGACAGAGTTTTAGAACTGAAAAACCCACTAAAACATTAAAATATTAGTACAACACTCTTTCAGCTAAATGGAGGCGGACTAAGGAACTCTTTAAAGGGAAAATTCTTTTTTACTGAATATTTTCTGGGCTTAAAATTACTGGAAGTCCCTAAGGGTAGCAAGTTAACCATTTTAAAACTTCTTTTCCCCGTTCTATTTGTCTACAATCGTGAAAAAAAAATAATACAGCAGCATCTGGTACCAATTCTGCTTCCAGACACACCTCTACCAAAAAATGCTGTGCTTTTGCATCGACACCAAAAGGCAGAGGAGGGGGGGAAGGGGAAGCCTTAACTTTGTTGATCCAACAGTAAAATCCACGATACTTACTGCAGGTCCTGGAAAACAAAAGAAAAACAAAGAAAAGAAAAGTCACTCACAAAGAAAAAGCACAATCTGATAAAACAGCACATACCAGGAACCCAAATCAGAACGATTCAGTACTTTTTTCAGTTCAATTCCAATGCGATGACTTTCCAGATACACTTAACACCATCCACATCCTCCCGTTATGGGACCATCTCACCCCTGCTGCTGGCACTGCAGTGCTTACTGGGTGTGTAAAAAAACCACCCTTGTCCCTCCTTTACCCCAGCGTGACTCTGTTCTTTCTGCCCCTGCGAGACTCCCAGCACCAGGGCACATCCCAAGACACCACCTGTGCTCAGTGCCTGGGGCACCACGTGCAAGCACAGGGGTTTGCCGGCAAAAAGCAGACAGACCCAGCTGGAATTTTGTGAGCAAAAAGTATGTTTCCACCACAGAGCTTATTTCATGTTGTGCTAGAGGAGCTGGAGATGTACTGGCAAAAGCCAAAAAGGAGCAGCACAATGATGGGGACACCTGGCAAGGATGTTACTAGAGCTGCCACAGATTCAAAATGTTGCTGTCATTTGCTCCCCATCCCTCTCTGACCTCAAAACACGTCACACAGCCCCACTTGCCCTGTGTCACCTCTGCGTGGCCCCTGCCTCCAGGGCTTTGCCGTGCTCAGGGCCAGATATGTGGTGCCTTAGATCCAGGTGAAAAACCCATCACATCTCCGATACGCTTTGGGTACCGGTGCCACAGTCTGAAGCTGGGATTAACAGGAGAAGAAAAGAAGTCCTCCTACATCCCTCTGCGGTGGAAGGGACTTCACCGCCTGCCACACCAATTTCTGCAGCTTTCCCACTGCTCAGCCAGGCTGGTGCTAAGCAGAGGTGAGCGCTGAGCCCCCTAATCTAATGCAATCCACATTTCACTCCCGTTCACAGGGCAGCCTATAGCTCTCTGTTTGGGGCTTCTTCATGCTCCATTTCCTGCCTGATCAAAACCAGAAACTAATCACAATTAAAAAAGAAAAAAAAAAATAAATGTGGGAAAAATTAAAATGGAGGAAAATAAAATAAATCAGCTTGGTTCATCTTATGTTACTCAGTAATATAAAACAAGCAGCATATTACAATCTAATGCATTTTCAAGGTTTTTAAAATGCGTTTCAAAATTAAAATGTTGAAAAGCTGAATAACAAAACTCAAGGAAAGCCTAAGAATGAGGAGTGAAAAGCAAGTAACGACAGGCAGCGCCCGCTGCCAAGAATTAGCCCGTTAACCTGCGATCATCAGCTTTATCATGGTCAGCTCCACACACAGCCACGACCCGGCGCCCGGCCGGCGTGGAAGGAAGGAGACAACCTCCAAATCTCCCTCCAGGCCCACGAGCCTATTTTCTTTAGTGCTAAAATTCACACAGGCTCTCGGTTCGCTTTCCTTGGTTTAATTTCTTATGAATACAGAAGTCAATGGCTCTAAGCCAATTTATTAACTGAGAATCATAAACCTGATTTATTAACTCGCTTACGCCAAGCTACCCACAAAAGGCCTTTTGTAGAAATGTCAAAACTAAGTCTCGACTAAGAAGCGGTCAGGAAATTATTTTAATATGGGATTTCAATCATGTACCAATTATAATCTCCTTGGAATTTGTTGCCTCTTTCCTTTTCTCAGCTACTGTTTTCTCCCAACACATGCAGGCAAGTGCTCTTTGAAAAATGCTTCTCTCTCAAATACGGGAAATCAAAGTTTGGTGGGGGGGTCAGGATATGCCCTGTGGGATGCTTTCCATCCGCATCAGTGGAATTACACTCATCTTTAGCTGTGCTGCTGGCCAAATGGGGCCAGATAAATCTTCATTAGGGCATAAAGTTAAACCTAAAGAATTGGTCCTTTCTCCTCCTAAGAAAAACATAACTTCCTGGCATACTGAACAAGTATTTTAAAAGCCTCGCCACTTGTTTCCTATGGAAGCTAACAACAAATACAAAAGCTAACACAGTATGCCAAGGGGCTGCCCCCCACCCGCCCATCTCCTCGCTGCAGGCACATTGCACAAGAGACACAATCTTTTCACAGAAATCCACCAGAATGTACTGCTAATTTTTTTGACTAGTGAGAATCAGTTGAAGAGCTCAAAAGGAAGAATGAAACTTGTTGGAAATTCTTATTATAATAAATAAAAGTTGGAAACAGCCTCCGTGAACTTAAAACTCTGTAACAAATTAACTTGGGGGCTTATTTCAGAAGGATGAGGAGAAAGACAAAATAACGTGCAAATGCACAGGTTTTGGTGTGGGATTGATTCACTATAGAGACGGGAAACATGCTGTGCTTTTCCATGATCTGCAGCATTCGTTACCGCTGGGAGTATCTGGGAGTACACCCAGTATCTGAGCCTCCAAGGGGACAAGGATATTTGGAAACACCAAGAGATTCCTTAAGAACATGAACCCTGGTGCTAGCAGGAGGTGAAAACAGAAACTCATTAAAAATAAGTGACCCAGATTTCCTGATCAACTAACATCAATGTTATTTTATATATCCAAAGACCTAGCAGGTCATGATGGTATTATCCCCAGCTGTAGACAAGCATATGGGAAATGACAGGTCACAGTCATTTATTTCCAAGTATTTTTGCAGCTTGGGAATTTTGGGAGAAGCTACCATTTCTGTTTTATCTAGAAATCACTTATCATCCAAGCTTTCCTGCCACGACAGGAGAGAGCACTGCCAGGCGGGGGTAACAGAACCAGCCAGACCTTTCCAACAGCCCAAAAAAAGTCAGAGGAGACTTTGCTGCTGCTCTTAACAGGCAAAGGACCCATCCCCAAGGTAGCACACACACATCTGTGGCCACATAAAAACATAAAAAAATATAATTTAAAAAAATACATATACACACACATAAATATCTATATAAAAACATATGTATGTGTATTTATACACACATAATATGTATATACATATTCTCCTGATAGCATCCTGGATTAATAACCGTGTGTAACTCACTCATGGGCTACAAGGAAGGAGGACAACTGCTACAGTTATAAGAAATCACAGATCGGCTCTACATTAATCTGAAAAAAAGTATTCATCACTGTTCATTGACCTCAATAATTCCTATTTGTGCCTCAGTGCTGGTGCGCACGGGGAAAATGCTCTCCTAGCAGAGAGGCTCATTACTGAGAGCAAATATGGGACAGATTAGATTTTTCCTAAAGTTCAGTAGAAGTCAAAGCAGACCTCGGATACACGGGTACATGGATGCAACTCATCATGAGAAATACAGCGAGCAATGAAAATCCCCCAAGTAAATACAGAGTTCTGCATGATTTACCCCCCCACACACACACGTGCTTACTGAATAACAACTCTATATTAACACTTGTCCACACTATCACATGGCCAAGGTGTTTGAAAGTGTCTTAACGTGTAAAACATGGAGTTTAAGTACATGTGGGGCTGGGAGAAAAATAACATTTCCCTGAATAGAAATTACTTTGCTTTTTTTCCTTAAAAAGAGCTTTAGATTCTTCTCTGTTCCCAATCAGGGTATTTCTGTAAACAGAATAGCTTTAAGAAACAAAATAAAATACTTTGACTCAAAACTTTGTTAGAAGTTAAAATTAAAGAAACAGTTGTAGTGTAATGTAAATTTGGAAATCAAAAGTCATGGGGCGGGTATGGAGTGGGTAGAAGACTTTCATCCCATTTCAGCAATTTCAAAACATTTCCCCTACAAGTGTTTTTGAAATGGAAAAAATTTGTAAACAAAACTTTTACTGCCAGAAACAGCAATTTTGCCAAGTCAACATTTTCCAATAAAATAACACTTCATCAAAAAAATGCCCTTCTAGGCCTACCTGTAAGGGCAATTTTGTGCCTAAAATGGCCAATGTCTATTCACTTCTGCTGAAGTTGCGCACAATTCACACAAACAGGCGACAACCAACCCTGCAGCTTTGGGTGTTTATGTCCAGAACCAGCTCTTGCTTCACGCAAGGAGAGAGGAGACATACTTGGAGAATTCCCAGACTTCACATTTCAGGTGTACTTTCTCCTGTTTTTTTTTTTTCTTGTGGGATTTTGAGGTTCAGATCAGTTTTTTGGAACAATCTTCAAGCAGCATGGTGTTACAAGAGACACAAGCATCATCTCTCACCATCTAATTGTACAGAGACTTTGAACCAGAATTTAAACTGACTTAATTCCCAAATCCTGGATCCGATTCACCCATCCTTCAGAAACACCCCGGCATGGATCAATCTTTATAAAAATAAATGTAAAGCCCTGGGAGGGCTGTGCGGCCGTACCCCATCCCACTCACGCCCTACCAGCTGGCAGCAAGAGGGGAAGCAAAACCTCCCAAGTTCCCTGCTAGAATCCATGTTATTTCACAAACGCTCACTGCAACGGTTGAACTGTGTCCTCAGTGGGACATATCACGTTGAAAAAATAAGCTAACATGACATTAAACACGGTTTTGCCTTTGGCATAGAAAGGGAACTGTATCTGAGACGTGCAGGCTGGCTGTCAGGACCAACCACAACAGCTAGTGCTGCAAAACCTTCCTTCCACCTCACGCCTGGAGAAGGCTGCAAATCCCACCTAAGGTTGTATTAAAGGGTGTTTTTCTTTTTTTACACCGTTCCCACGGGTGGGTTTCACAAGGGTTTTCAAGGCTGTGCTTGGTTTCCAGCTGCATAAGAAACCACTGATGCTCTTGTGCGGGAAGGAGAAGGATGTGATTTATCCATCGGTCCTGGCAGGACGGGATGGAGCTTGGGAGAGGCTGGAGTGGAGGTGGGTGCAGGCATGGCCACGTTGGGAAGGACAGCCTCCCCAGGGAGGCTGCTGGTGTGAATTTCCTGGCCTCGGGATAGCAATGGCAGAATAAATTGATTTCTAAAAGTAACCTCTTCCATGCTGGTAGCACTCAGGTGACTGTCACTGCAGCGACTCCATCCCCGTGACCAGCTCCGGTTTAAAATTAATCTTCTATGGTATGGTGGTTTTTCTATAGAAGAGAGTGGTTGTCTCTGCATGCTTTCAGGATGATGAATTCTTAGTTTAGAGAAACAAAGCTCTTGAATTTTTTTTTTTTAAATTACATGAATCCATTGTGGCAAAAGAAAAAAGGTAAAATTCAGTCTTGGTTTAAATCAACAAGAAAATGCGATCGAAAAGGGACAGAATGATCTCTTAAAAGTTTCTCTGCTTCCTTCTAAGAGATGCATATTGAAAGTTTCAATACAAATCAGAAAAAGTTTTTCAACATGACCATTTCAACAATTGCCAGTAAAAACCACTCTCCTTGGCAGGGCTGAGACCAGCGCTGAGTCTTCTGGCTCTACAGCAGCATTTGTCTGGAGGCTGTAAGGCTGTAACCACACGGGGTCCCTGGGGATGGACACTATCATACTATGCAAACAAAGTTTTATTCACATTTATCAGCTGTAGCGAAGGAACAAGGACCTGGTTTATGTGTGGTCAGGTTCTCAAACAAATATAGAAATATATATTCAAGCTATCTATGAAAACAAACATCTGGCAGCTTGGCCAAAACCAATATACAGAGGGACGTCTGCTCTCTGTGCTTCTATCTGCAGTGCCGCAGAGCAATCCGCAGGGGCTGCGCTGCATCAGATGGATTTCACTGGTGTGTCCCATCAAGGGCATGTGTGCATTTGTGTGTACATGGGTGTCTGCTGCACTCTCCTTGATTTCCCCCCAAAATTGCAGAAAAGTTCGAAAAATGTCATAAACCATTACTAATGATTTTTTTTCTTTTTATTTTGTAATGCTTGTTTTCCTTCTGGTCCTGCATTGATTCCCTGGCAGCTTTCCGCTTTGTCAGAGGGATGCTCACGTGGCACTTATGGATGTGCCACAGCACAAAGGCAAAAGTCTCTTTTCAGAAGCTCTTGCGTGAAACGGGGAGAAGGGAGCGAAGGGGAAGGGCACGCTCAAGCTCCGCGCTACCTCCCAGATTTCTGTATGGGCTAGAGAGACACCTCGGACAACATTTACATAAATGTCTCCATATGAAAACCAGATTAATGGGCTGACCTCACCCCTGAACCAGGGGTTCAATTCACCGCTTGGTTGAATGCTGTACTCAGCACTAAGGGCACAGTGATATTTAAGAAAAAGCAGATTAAAAAAAAAGAATCAAAGCTACCCAGTGGCTATTCCTACAGCCCAAGTACTAGGAAAACGGGATTTAATGAAGCCATTTGGGGTCCATCACCACCCCTGTGAGTAAGCTTCAGGGGCAAAAAAAAAAAAAATCTCTCCAAAAACACAGGATGCACCATGAAATACCATCAATGGAAGAGAGAAGGAAAATACCTGCCTGCCCTTCCTGTGGAGGTCAGTCCACAGCCCAAAACCCGTGAATTCCTTACCCCGGAGTTACAAAAACTGTTTAAAATACTGGTGATCAGAAAACTGCGGTGTCTTTTTTGAAAGCCCAGCTGTGTATTTGCCATAGCACTGGACAGCAGAGAACAGCCTCCTCGCTACATAAAAAAAACCCATAAAACCAACCCAAAAATCTATCTGGTCCCCAATTCATTCTCTCAACATTCAAGAACCCGAGTCAAGGAGCATAAAATTTCATCTGCTGCCTTCCAATATATAGAGTCAATCGCAAACTGTGTGGCTTTCTAAAAAGCTGGGGTACCTTCCTCTCTGTTTTCCTTAGAAAGAGCAATGCCAGCTGCATCCCTCCCCTCTCTAGCAGCACTTCAGACCTTACAGCAGAATGTAAACAGCACTTCTCCCCAGCTCAGTCGGGATCAGTGCTTTCCCATTTCACAAAACAGGGAAAAAAAACCCCCTCAACCCACCAGATACCAAAATGACAGAGGCATTTAATGTTTACTTTAATTATTAAAGTAAACATTTAGCTTTAATTCCCAGTGAGGCCAGTCTGCGGTTTCACCCAGTCCGAGGGGACACCGAGAGCTCAGGGGATGTGCCCAAGGCTGGTGGCTGAGGTTGGGTCATCCCTGACCCTGAAATGCAGACACCATCCATCCCACACGTGGAACTGGTAGGCAACGTATGGATATGTCCGTAAGCCGGTGCCCACCTCCCATCTAGCACAGCTGCAGGCTTTTTTCATATTTTTGTGCTAATTCACAGTCCCACTTCACTGTTGGATGGGATGATAACGGGTCTGAACGCTACCAGGGAGAAATGGAAGGACTGATAAAACATGCAACATCAGTGGTTTTTTATTTGAGGGGTTTTTTGTTTATCTTTTCTAGGATGTTTTGGGGTTTTTTTGGGGTGGGTGTTTGTTTTTAACATTTTGGGTTTTTTTTTTTTGGTTTTTATAAAATCCTTCAATAGCTAGTACTCAGAGATGGGTGAAGCCCCCATCCCACAGCCCATTAGACGAAGGTGACCAGTATCTTTATCGACAAGGTTCCCATCCAGCCCAATGACACCTGCGGGTACCCAGTGACATCACTGGGTACAGGAGATGCTTACCGGGTTCTCCGCGCCGGCCAGGCTTCCCCCGCCTCCCTGGAGGGCCTGCGGAAAGCAGAGAGCAGAGGGTTAGTGATGCCCTGTTGGCCAGTTTAGGAAAGGATCCATCGCACGTCCTTCCCTTCAGATCCAGACTGCCTCACGTCTTCCCCCCTTCCCAACCACTGAGAAAATAGCAAGCCATATATCCCAAATACCACCTTTTTTGCAAAATATATCGTCTTGGAGAAAAAGCTCCCAGGCAAGCTGGGAAGCAGGTTTTGAAGTTCTTGGTGTTGCCCACGTAGTAGAGGGAACCAGGTCTTAAACGCCCCAAAATTCTGGAAAACACACTTTGCAGAGTGGCTGGCAGCGTTGCGTACTCCACGCACCATGCACATGGCTGTTACAGTCTTGCAAATCACAATATTTACAGTATTAAAATAAGGAACAGAAACCTTTTGCTAATAGTCATTATCTGAGTCAGAAAAAGTTTTTGTGCAGACCTGGACACCTTAGATCTGATCATACATTTACAATTTCAGACCCGGGTTTCAGATATAAAACTTGCTTGTATTCTTACCCTTCTGGGTAGCAATGGCTAAGTGACCGACAAAAATAGCACAAATGACAAAATACCCTTAGATCAAGGAAAAAAAAGCACACTTAAGCAATAAACATAGATGCTGAACACTGCTCCAGCACACATGAGCACCCAGCTCCCCGACAAAGCCGTGACACTGTGTCCTTCGTGCTGCGAGCTGACGTGCTGGAGCCTCTCGGCTGGAGCAAGGCTCCCCTTGGACCTGGCAGCACCCACGCTCCCGCAGCGCCCACGCTGCCAGATGGGGACAAAACCCAGCTTTTATAGCCTTCTGCAGCAGGTCAGCTGGTTCCAGGGGAGCACTTGCTGGGTGACAGCAATGTTAACAACAAAAAGCAAAAGCCTACTTTTTATCTGTGAAACCACGCTCTTCCCCCTCCTTTCTGCTGCTTTTATTTAGCTTTAAGGGAAAGGGATGATAAACAACGATCATTAAATATTTCTACCCTGCTATCAAGATTTCCTTCTGCATAAACATCTCTCTGCCCATACGTGTTGTTGCGGCCTGGAGTTTTTCTCTTTAAAGTCAGGATAAACTGTTAAAGTCAGGGTAAACTGTCCAGTGCTCCCTCTCCCCAGCCCATCTGCACGTCTCCAAGCAGGCAACCCACCCCTAGCAGATGGCTACGGCAGGAGCTCTGAGCCTCGCGTGCTCCTCTCGCTATGGGGATGGCAACTCGCAGCCAGAAGCCCGAGATGCTCTTGCATGGGCTCGCTAGAAAGCGTCTATCAGAGCTCCCTAAAAAACTTGCTTGCAATTTGCTGGGGGGGGGCGGGGGCAAAAATTAAAAACAAAGGCATATTTTCAACCTCCTTAAATCATGAAATCAGGCAAATGATTATGCTGCATTACACCCAGGAGGAACGCTTACTCCCTCCAGCTTGAAGTCAAGCTGTTCCAACCACAACCCTGATGAAGCACCTTTTCCAACATCTGAGACCAGACCGAGACCAAGCAATTAAAGTTAATCTACTTGTACCACTCTCTTGGCTAATTGTGGTGGTCTGATCTCCAGGCTGCAGCCTCCCCCAGCACCCACCGCTCCCCCCAGGGTGTGGGGGCTGCTTTAAATACCAGCCTGGCTTAAACCTTCGGTGTCTTGAGATGGACTCCTCCTGGATGCATTTAATCTAGGGCAACTCTTTGCTTTACCTTTTCTGCTAGCAGTGATGAGAAAGCCCAAGGTTTCTTAGGGAGGAGGAAATGTCCTAATGAAATTGTAGGAGAGGGAGGACAAGTTTTTAAGCAAGTGACTAATGAGTTGGTAGCGATGCTTTTAAGCAATTTAGAGGAGGGCTGATATTGAAGGGTGAATGCACAGAGCTCTCATGTAAAGCTCAGGTTGGAGCCTTTCAACTGAGATTGTGAGAAACCTGCAAGAAACCAAAGATTCTGCTTAAAAAGAAATTTAAAACTTTTTTTTAAAATGTCAAGGATTTCTTAATACTTCATGCCAAAAGGGAAAAAATTGCTATTACCTACACTGGCCCAGGTTGCCCAAAGAGGCTGTAGATGCCCCGTCCCTGGAAACATTCAAGGTCAGGTTGGATGGGGCTCTGAGCAACGTGGTCTAGTTGAAGACGACCCTGCGCATTGCAAGGGGGTTGGACTAGGTGGCCTTTAAAGGTCCCTTCCAACCCAAACTATTCTATGATATTGTAATTCTTTCCATACAGTCTTCAAGGAAATCTGTAAGATGGGTGCAGCACATGGAATCACAAGTATAACACACTTGTGGCAACCATGAGATAAACCAAAGTTGAGAATGCACTTTTTTATTCTTTCTCTCATATTTGTTTTACTTACTGTTTTTATCTAAAAGAAATTTGGTCAAAAAAAAAAAAAAGTAATCTGGAGCAACACCTAGAATCCTACTGCCATTTAATAGCTGAATATGGAAACATCTCTGAGGAGAGAAAATTTAAGCGGGGATTAAAAGGAAGAACTTCACACCCAGTATCCAGTTTGGGCAAGACTTGTGAGTCACAGTCCTGTGATGCAGATGTGGGCAAGCAGAAGGACAGAGACCTCCCAACTCCCGGCAGCAAGAGGACAGTGCCCAAGAGTAATCCAGGAGCTATTAACGCTGTCTGCAACCTCATCCCGTGCAGATGTGATTAAGCCCACGGTCTGCACAATTGGAAATCATTATTTTAGCAATTCCTAGCCCATGCTGGGGAGTCAGCTTTGGACACTGCTAAAAGAGCTAGGCCGTAAAGTGAATCCATATTACACCTCTCATTTCCAATGCCTACAAAGGAGGAGACTACAAAGGAGACTGAGGCGGCCTGGGAATTTGTTTGAAGATAAAATTTTCACTGTAAACTGTTACCTAATGACTCCATCTCCTAAGACCTTGCAGTCTGATGCTTGTTCAATATAATTAAGATTTATGTTGCATTAATGTTAATGAGCCTTTTCTTCTACCCGTGCCAGCTTCGTTGTATCAGTTCTGGGAGTTCTTTATTTACATTGTTATGAAAGACAGTTTTGGAGAGGAGAACGAATGCAAAGCATAAACCAGTCTATTTTTAAACAACTTGTCACGTTCAAGCTAAACAGCCTTAATCCAGCGCATAATATGCAATTTCTGACAACACCGTAAGCTTTCCAGTGAGATGATAGATTTAGTAACCCAGAGACAAAGGAAGAGAATGAAAAATACTGCTATTTAGAAGCATTACGAGGAAGAGCTGATGGGTGTATCTAAAGAATAGCTACTCAGAAACAAGGTAAAAAGTTCACAGTAAATAGACTCAATGGACTTAGCTGTTCTGCTGGGTAGTAGCCACTTATGTCATCTACTGTCAGCGAGTAAGTGAAATATTAAAAAATCAACACCACTTTGTAGTTCTTGGGTTTGGCTCTTAACAGTATTTGACCCGTACTTGTCCACAGAACAGTTAAGTTACCCTTGTTTGAACTAATTTCCCCATTGCAAATTGGGTAACTGCAAACTGGGCTGCTCATTGAACTCTGTAATCCATCAATACCAGGAAAACAGGTCTATAGCACTATGCGTACTTAACATCTTTTTATCCCTCATAATTAAATCAAATCTGGTCCTTCACCCACATTCCCAGGCTTGGGAGGCTATACTGCCGGCTCCTGTCCTGTCAGCTCAATGGGCACATTGCTGCCTGCCTTGCTGTTGGGCTTCAGAAAGGTAAATCAATGTTCATCACAAATAAATGGAGTTTTAAACAGCAGCAAAAAAGAGAGCTTGATACCACAACCTATTTCTTCTAAATAGCCAATGCTTTTTAAGCATTGTTAAGCCAGTGAAGCACACTTTTCCCAAGAAATTGTGGCACCAAGCTTGAGCTGTCTTTTCACTTGCACTTCTCCTACACATCACCCTTTTCAGCTGAGAACATACACAGAGACATATTAATCATAAATCTGTGCCCATCTCTCTTCAAGCCACATGCTGCTGGGGCTCCTGAGGACTTTTTTTTGGGTATGTTAATACAAAGAAATAGTTGAGAACAGCATTCAGGTAAAAACCTTGGCCAAGGAAAACAAAGACCAATCTCACTAGACATTTTTAAATCAGAGGATATTTTTTTCCCTTTACAAGCACGACACCATGAGCTGCTGATGTTGTGACCTCTTCATCACAACTGTTGAGCTTAATTTTAGGGTCTTATTTTCTAGATGAACTCACATCTAACTCATCATGGTCTAACATGGAATTGAGTTTTACACCATTTTGGAGGGTCTACCCACTCATGTGCTTGACTCTTTTTCTGAGCTTAAAACAGTTTAGATTCTGTTTCTCCTTCTTCCCTATCAGTATTTTTCAAGTTGCCTTCAACATATCAGTGGTTTTTTCAGTTAAAAACGAGTCAACCAGAAGAATAGCTTGAACAAATTGGTTGGTTCAGCCAATCTCAGAAAAGAGTATTTTTATTTTTTCCTTTTTTTCATATGGCTTCACTTAGAAGGAAGGAGAACTTCGCAATAGCATACCACGGGGTCTGGTATTGAGCACGAGGAAGCCGTGGCCCCGGTCTAGCCGGCTGCTCCCGCACAAAGGCCAATTTACTTTCTTGTTCCCTAGGGAAAAGGTTTATGGTTCATGGACAGAAGTCAGATTCTGCGATGCTTGCTCAGCTGATACTCATCAGGTATTTAAGTTAGGCTGTGGGCTCTGAGACCGCAGATCTAAGATTAAACAGTTTTGGGTCACAACACTTTGTGTGAACCTTTTTTGGCTTTGGATTCCAACGGACCCAAAGATTCAAAGTAAGTACCAGATGCAGATTGGAAACATGCAGCACCTACAGTCTACAGAAGTTTTCCAAATAAAACAAAACAAAAAAAATCTAGATTCATTTCAAATTTGGCCCAAGTACCCCGAAAGCTCTCTGAAATCCTGGGCTATGTTTTATGTTAGTAGAAAAGCCACCCAGAAAGCAACCTCTGGTTGTTAGCTGAGGAAAGCTCCTTGTAGTTCAATACGTGATCCAGTTGCTTTCAAGATATAGAACAAGCAACAAATTGTTTTCATTCTTATACCTCCTCACAGCCTTTCTGGGTAGGGATCCACACAAGCATCCTCCTCGCAACGCTCCAGGGAACTGCACTCAACCTTGGGGAAGAAAACTCCTGCTCCAGAACTGAAACTGGAATATTGCTATTATCGTTGGAATAACAAATGGTCAACCTTTAAGGTATGTTTTCATAGAATCATAGAATGGTTTGGGTTAGAAGGGACCTTAAAGATCATCTAGTTC
>JAOXJM010000052.1:44881958-44913232 GCA_026413425.1 Tringa solitaria
CAGCCTGGCCTTGAACACTTCCAGGGATGGGGCAGCCACAACTTCCCTGGGCAATGTGGTTTTGGTTAAAGCACCTCAGGACCTCACCACTAAAGACTTACAGCCGCAAACTCTCCTGCACTTACAGCTGAGCTAAAATGAGGGGTTCCCAGTGATGAGATGAGGTACACAGCTGGGGAGCACAGTCTTAAACCTTCCCAACAAGATGGAGTAGAACAAATCCAAGTCCTAAATCTAGCATTCACCAGCATCAATGAAACCCACACAAAGGGTGTATTAGCTTGAAGTGGCACAACTCTTCAAGACCAGAGGCAAATTTTGGGGTGTTAAAGTGTTTTCCTTAATAGCAGCCTACAGGGACTCTTCTTCCCTTGGGTGGATGCTTGTTACAAAAGTAAAAAAATAAATATTCAAGGTTATTCAAAGAGTGAAGAGATATATGCACACATACTGAAACCACTCAAAGTCCTGATTATGCTCCATTTAAAACAACTGAGACGGTGCTGCTCACTCAGTACCCTCGATTTCCCTCCCTCCTCCCTTAAATCATTTTTTTCTTTTTTTTTTTTCCCACACCCAGAGACAGTTTCTTCAAACAGTCAAGTGCGTACAGCTCTTTTGTTTAGTCACCAGGGCACGAAGATAAACTGAATTTGAGATATAAATTAAGAAGTGACTGGAATAAAGCCACGATTGCACTTACATCAAACATGGGATTTTTTCCCTGTTGTTATGGCTGGTCTTACTCAGGCCATTTCCAGATAATACGCTGGCACAGCTGCAGCACAGTGCAGGGCAGGAGCAGATGTATGCCGTATACCCCCCCTCTATTTTTAAAACAAGAGGATGCATATTTTGGCAGCTGTGGGGGCTGCTATATGCAAGGTAGGAAGGTTTCCATGGCAGATTTCAGTTTCCCACATCTGCACTGAGACAGCTGCTTCAGTACGAGCCCTGGACAGAGATGGTAACTTTGAAAGTCTTTCAGAGAGTAAGCATTTATGTACAAACACGCACACGTATTCGGTTTCACATTTCTTTATGAGAACAGTGAACATCTCTGTGCATTGTACCCATATGTTCCTACACACTCAAAACACCTAGAAAGGTTAAAAAAACCCCAACCATAAGCAAGTCACAGTTTCTTCTTTTCAGAGATTCCCTGGTTCAGCAAGTCAGGCACAGTTTCATCAATATGAAGCTGGAAAATGAACACGGACTCTTTTTTCTGCTATGGATACAAGCTAAAAAACTGTGTAGTGATAGAGTTGGGGACCAGAAATGATGGCAAACTCACACTGGAGAACTCCAGTAGCATTTGTTGGAAATCCCTCACCCTTAGAGTGTCTTCAGTACTAGATAACTTAAAGCATCACTGCCTGGAACAGACGAGCAAAGCAGACCTTGAGGGTATCCGTTTCTCAGAAAGCATTTGTAAATTAGGCTTTTTCCTGCTCAAATAATTGCTAACACAAAGCCACCTCCGGGAAGAAGCAAGAAGTCACCAGCAGTGAAGTTGCACGGAGTTATTCAGCAGATGGAGACGAGCATTGCTCTGCTTGAGTCACTAAATTTGCCCCTGTGAAACACCAGCCTGTTGACAAACACAAGGAGCACATGCACATACTGGGAGCGCCTCTACAGCATAGCACAGTTGCTTATTTCTTACAGAAATAAGATAATTTTCTTTTATTTTCCAAGAACTGCAAGACACTTCTATAAGGTAAGCAAGATAATGAAGCACTTATTGCTTCCTTTGGTTTTCAGTTACAATCTCACATTTAAACAAGTTTGACATGTTGGATTACAAAATCTCTTGTGAAACATTCAGATCTGACACAAAGTACTTGGGGTTTGATGGATTGCAATTTTGGAGCACGGAAGTACTCAAAGCTAATGCGTATTATCTACAATCGGAATTAGCCATTCCAGAGCCAGGATCCCACAGCAAAAAAAAAAAAGAAAATATTCCTTGTCATTTTCAATATTATTCAATACGGAGAAATTGCAAGAGAAAAGCAACCAGTAAGTCAAGACTTTGAGAGCAGCCGAATAACGCAGTTTCTCATATATACAGAAAAGCTCCCAGTAACTATAAAGAAGTGTATACACTAGAGACTTTAAGAAAACAATCACATACTTTGTATTTAAATGTTATTCTTGCATGAACGCATTTGCGGACACAGTCTATGGTTAATGCCCATTTTGGCAGGATTTTCCACCCTCTTTGTTTCTCAGCTTCCTAAAAAGGCGAGCACAAGCTGCCATGTGCAAACCATAAAGCATCCGAGGGATGGGGCCAAGCCCATCCTAAGAGCAAGCCCACAACCATCATGCTAATATCACCAACAGATTTCGCTTCCATGTTACAAATCAAGTTTAACATAAAAATCAAAGTTTTCCTGTTTCGAAACTCATCCAACACTGCACTATTACATGTCACAATTTCAGCATCTTTTAAAAAAGCTGTTAAATTCTTCCTCCTGTGGTCTTCAAAAGAAACATTTTCCTCCTGTTTAATCCTCTCCCCTCCCCGCAAGTTTTTTTCTGCATGCAGAAGGCATTTCCTCCACCTCTTTAAGAATTACCTTGTTTTCTACACATTGCTCTACGCGCAACATCGTATTTATAAAGAGAGAAGATCAGGAACAGCCCGTCAAAGAAAGATGAAGTCAGCTTCTGGAGCTGTTTCTGTTTCCATTATCTGCATTAACCTTGGACCAGAGCTCCTCGATGCCATATGCTTCAAAACACAGAGCAAAAGCACATCTTTGTGAAACAAAACCCCAACAGCAAAATCCCTTCTGTGCAGGATATCCATGAGGAGAAAGTGCCAGAGCTAGGGAGGTAGGGATATTTTCTTCTACACCATGGCACCCGCAAGTCACCACCAGCACACACACATCCCAGCAGATGCTGCAGTTCAAGAGAAACCACAGAATACAACACCAGAGATTTAAGTTTTGCTAGGAATCAACTACAGCAGCCATTTGGTGTTTGTATGCTCCGTGCCAAGTTCAGCATAAAGAAAGAACAACGATTGATTTTGAAGACCTAATGGTATTCTGTTGGTTTAGCTTCCAAAAAAACCTGCAGTCTCTAGTAATCCAACCAGGTGATGAGGAACAAGCTGGCATTCATGAAGCCTTGCAAAACTTAAGGAAAAGCTGTACAAAAAACCAAGTAATATATCATATTTTATCACAACGACAGCAGTGTCACATAAATTAACATCTATAAACTCTGGATACTAATGAGATTGGCTGTTTCAAAATAATTTTACCTAATATAAAATATCCAGTGAAACTATGACACTGCCTTCTACAGAGCTAGGTGATGGAAGATGGACACAGGTGATCCTTCTCCTAAGCACCCCAAATGAAATTGATGTGTAAGTTCATACTGCCCTTAATTAATCAACAAGAAGTTCATCTAAGACAGTAGACCATCTGTTGACAGAAGAAAAAAAAGAGAGAAAATTAAGTCCTCTCTTGCATGCAGCGACCCTTCTCTTGGCATAGCAGTGAAGGAGCTCCTTGAGCAAGGATGAGGCCGATGGCTTCAGGGAACTGCATCTCACCCAGCACCACGTGGGATCAAGAAGTGTGAACATGTGCAGTTCTCTCTGGAGCCAGGCAACCACAGCTGATGGTTTCAGAAGAGGATTTTGCAAGATGAACCACGCTGCAGCCCAGACTAGTACGTTATGTGATTACTAACTGCGCATTATTCAATTTACTGTTTGTGCCAGTCATAACAGACACAAGATAAATGATCTCGTTGCCAACATAATTTAAAGGAGACATGATTCAGCCATCAGGAACTCCACTCTCCCAGTAAATGTGTCAGTGGAACAATGCTGTGAGAGCTACTCTGAGCAATGCTGTCAAAATACCACTCAGCACATAGGAAAGGGCTATTATTAACATTATTGTGACCTTGCAGAGATTGTGATTTGTCTGAGGACGGTGGCAACAGATGCAAAATGATGCTGTTCACTAGCAGAAAAATGTCTTCTAACTGTCCACTGCTGGGATGGAAAAGCAACCAGAAGAAACACGGGTACCACACCATGTGAATTGAGTGGATGAGTTAACACATTCAGCAGACAGACCAGCTGACTTCAGGAATTTTTCCCACTTTGCACACAAATTTTTATACTGCTCTTATTACATCAATGAACCTAAACTCTTTAAACCTGCAGCTATTTTTTTTTTAGGTAGAGAAAAAATATCAGTAACAACATAAACTTCCAAATACAATACATGGATGTTTCAAAGTCCTCATTTTTAGCTTTTATTAAACTGAAAAATTTTTAGAACAAGCATGTAAATCCTCTGGTTTGCCCTGTGATGAATAAGGCTGGAGTTACTCTGGGTGACTCCAGATTTCTCTGGGTACCAGCTAAGGCAGTCACCATTGTGGGAGAAGACATTTCTTGGCCACAGGGTTTTTCTCCTCCTTCTGCTAATACGCTTGCAACACATCTCATAGGAACTTAAGCTCTAACTTAAAGCACAATTCAGATTTTTTTTTAAATTAAAACCTTTCATAAAAGCACAAGTGCACAACAGTGTATTTGAGAGACACAGCCCGTGCCTAACAGGGTTGTAGGAAGTATTCTACCTTTTCCATAGCTGGGGAAGTTCCCTTCTTAAGTAATTTGACCTTTTTTTTCCCTAAAGCATGAAAATCACTGTTCTAAGGTTTAAATATCATTAGGCCACAATGCTTTTTAGTTATTTTAAACATTCCCTCCATCCTCTCAATAAAGTACAAGGGTGGTTGTATGGAGGTAGGAGTCAAGCACTGAAAACCAGCTACCCCACATCTATTAGCTTCTGCTTGTCTCCTATAGTTAGGAGCATTCAAAGTTCACAGAAACCTCTACTTAAGTCATTTGGGGATATTAACATCTGCCTTGTCCCAAATTAAGCTCTTCTCTGAGGACTGGGAAAGCTTTGATGACAACAAGCTTAATCATGGCTAATGCTCCACCAACGCTTAGATCTAAGTGGAATCTTGAATTCAGGCTGTGGTGGTCTCTCAGGAGCCCTTGGGAAGGGGTATCACACAGAGGTGATCCAGAGAAATCCTGGAGAGCAGCTGATGAAGAGCACAGCAAAGGGGTAGGAGAAAAATAATGAGAATAGAAGATCTGAGGAATAAAGAACAAAATAAATCAAAAGCCAATTACATTAATGGCCAAAAAAGAGTTCTCATGTATATTAAAATATCCCCATACATCATATGCTAGACTAGGTATTTTCCTACTTGAGATATCCTGGAGGACTGGAGGTGAGAAGTAGAATCTCAGCCTCGTGGAGGCTTCCCACATCAGGGTTGAAATTATAATGGAAAAAAATGTCAAATAAAATGATTTCACTCCCAGAGCAGCAGAAACAATGTACTTTGTTCTCACAAATTGAGACCAGGTAGGTTGGCACAAGGTCTTTGGCAAAGAAACAATTTAGCCTCAAATTTGAGACCAGAGCAATAGCATTAGATCACTTACTCAGACGTAAGTTGTGAGCAGCTGTTTGGCTTTTATTTCACACAAAAGCTTATACTGTAGAAGGAATTCCTGGCCCGTATTCAAATGCTATATTTGCTCGTAAGCAGTGGTTCTCATTTTAGTCCTGATAATGCAATGAAATCAGTTATGAAAAGTTTTTACAGAATAGATGCAGAGGAGAAGAAAAGTATTTATTTTTTAAAGACTTTGGGTTTGTTTTGTGTTGAAATACAATATTTAAATCTTGAGTTTTCACCATGCAGAAGATTTAATCACCAAGGTTCTCCTCATTTTAACTGAGCTTATAATTAAAGGTACAATTGTCTTCTCTCCCTGATGACCTTTGGGCAAACACCAGATTTGCTGTGTGTAAACAATTTGCTTTCCCACCCATCTGAGATCCTTCCAACAAAGGAATATATGAGCTTTTACGGAAAATATAATTTCCTTTATATAGACAGAACCAGCACGTGCTACAGTCATATTCAGTCCTTAAAATATGGTGTTTCCTATAGCAAATGTGAATGATCAAAACAGTATAATCCTTTTTACTATTGTGTATCTGACCTATATCGCACAGCTTCCAGCAGAAATACGCCGAGGCAGTTGCAGTTAAAATTGAGGTCTAAATGGACACACTTAAGAGCTCTGGTAAATAAAAGTAATTAATGACTAACTTAAAAGCAGCGTTTGCATCTCCATTTAAAGAATTATGCTTCCAGCCATAACATTAATCCATGTCAAGTCTGAATCCAATTAATAAGAAGGAGCATGATGCCTAACACAATGGTATTGATAAAAAAATCATTAAAAAATAATAGAATAAAATCAAAGAGCACCAGCACTTTCAGGCTGGATGCAAGCAACAACTGCACAAACTTCTGGGCAACCTCACGAAATACAAAAGGCCAGCCCAGAGGTTAATTACAACCGCCATCAGAAGGAAAGACAGCTCAAATCTAAGATTTGAGATACCTGGCCACAGGACACAAAATGTCCCTTTGTCCTGCCCAGCCCCAGGTGACCAGGCTGCAGAGGTCAAAGTTGGGATGAAAGAGAGCTCGCTCCAGGCTGGGAACATGGATGCAAAGAACGGGGTTAGCACCGAGACTGAGTATAAAACAGCTGTAGGAAGAACAGAGAGGGGAGAAAAAAAAAAAAAAAGAAAAAAAAAGATGTATCAGCATGTATAAAAACATAGTTGAGATACCAGAAAGCATGCTGACATGCCTTTGGCACATGCGGCACCTCGGAGGTGGTTGGCAGAAGGTGGGGAACAGGCACAATTAATGAAACAGCATGAGCCAACACTCCCAAAAGCTGCAAAGGCAAACTCTGTTACAGCCCTTTCTACCATGCTTTGGGCCTGCTCTGGCCCAGAGTTCAGTGGCAATGCTTGTTTTTATTCAAGTGCAAAGAGGGGATGATATATTGCTCACATATCTGGGGAATTTTGCGGTAACAACTTCATTTTAGAGCAAAGTCTTCTCCTGGGCCAGCACGTTGCACCGAGCTGCTTCCCAGCGCGCGGCTCAGCCGACGGCTTTCCCAGACGCGAGGTACGCTGCGGGGCTCCGCAAGTGCACGTTCAATTTATGAATTACCAAAATTACCACCGGGATTTGTTTAACCGTGTTCATTTGCTTGCTCGATGCATCTTCCTTGATGAATAGTTTGTTTTATTTGGCTGCTTCAGGATCACTAGTCTTACAAAGAGCTCAAAGCGCCATAATGAAGTAACTGACTTTGCTCAGCTGCTTCTTCCAGATGCTTAATTTGTTACCAAACAGCCAAATGCACCTTTCAGGGTAGTTAGGCCATTTTCAGCTCCAAAGCTTCAACTGTCTATAAAGCAAGAGGTCTATAAATCTTTTGACATAACTGCTAAATGCTTTCTCTTTCCCTATTTTAAAGTTAAAAAATAAAGAAAGCAGGATCGATGGGATAGAAAGTCAGCTCTGTGGGAGATGCAGTGGTTTATTAGCTTTTTTTTTTTTACTAGCGAAAAGCATCTTAAAGATCAAATAGGAAATTTAAATTATTTCTGACAATCCTTAAGGTGTAACTTTTTACCTCCAGTTACTTGAATTCCTATCATCTGTGCACTTTAGGGATCAGCTAAACAAATGCTGGATTGCCAGTTTAACTCACCAAACAATATCCAGGAAAGGTTCAAAGGTTTAGCGGAGATGAGGTATTGTTGTTCTTTAAACATTGAGATAAGATGAAAAGAAAGAAGCAATTATTCCTAGCAAAGCTATCCAATATGTTACTAAGTTTGGATACTACCATCAGTTTCCACTTGTATTTCAAAGTGTCCAAGTTTGAGGAAAAAGTGGTGCAAAATATGCTGGAAGCAGGAAACAAGGCCAGAGAAACAAGAAAGGGAAAGCCACAAAGCATCTGACTTTTTTTGTTGTTAGGGACAAGTGCAGTGGTGGGATGGCATAGACTGAAGCTGTAGACATGGGCGTACGAACAAGATGTGTCCATGTGTTTGCAAAACAGAATCAACACTTAAGATTTCACCTCCCAAATATGTCAGTTTGAGGCTCAACTGAACCATTTTATCACTTTATGACCCATTTTGTTCATAGACCACTGGTTTCCCAATCACATGCTCCCGGTATTGCAGGAAAACTTTAGCTAACTCTAAGTCTACCTTGTTCTTGAAAGACAGTAAAGAGAGACATGTCTCTCCCCAAAGGAGGGTAGCGGGGTTGGCCTTCAGCTTTCATTGATTAATATACGATGCCTATTGCCATATCTTGCCAAGTTTTTAACTAAAATCAGACATGGATTTAAGAGGCAACAGAATAAGGTGAATCCTGCTTTCAATTTTGCTTTCTGGATTCCAGGATGCACTTTTAAACTATTGATATACTGGATGTAATTTCACCTGAGGATCTAAGAATACATCAAGTAGAAATCCTGAGCCTCCTACATAAATACAGATATATTGTTCCCTAATTCTGAAATGGAGGTAAGTGAAGCCTTAGGAAGGGTAGTTAACTACGGATAAAAGTGTAATGAATGGAAATTAACAATGAAAAGGGGGGGGGGGGAATAATAATTAAAAAAAAAAATAAAATCTATATTCTGGTTTCCCTCTCTGGGTTACCACCCTCCAAACCATGATCCACAAAGCCACAATGAACAGCCGTAAACTGGTCTGGATTTCATTAGCTCAATTCACAATGTCTTCAGGTACGTCCATGTGTATCCTGGTTGAGTTCTGTGCGCTGGTAGTGGCCACTGCTTCAGCCAGTATTTTTCTCCCTGCAGATGAAGACTTTCTAGCATATCTGATTAATTCCTCCAACAACGGGGCTGGTGACCTCTGATTATTAATCAATGTTCATAACCAGCCTTTCAGCATTTTCTGCATCCACAGCTGAATAAAGCACAGCCAGTTCATGCTACAGGATGGGGATTTGGGGGATTTAGGGAACTCTGTGCAATGAAGCCCAGTCTGAAAGCAAAACCAAACCCCAACATTTCCACTCTTTGTAGACGTTAGAAAACATTTAAAGAATCCTCCCCGAGAGCAGAAATACCTAAACATCCAACAGCATTTTACAGGAACTAAATATGGGTCTGTAGAACTAAACTGAGAACTTAAAATAACAAAAAATGGTATTTTCCCCCCTTCTAAATTTTCCAACAGCCTCAGAACTCAGTAAAGATCAGTTCTGGATTTGGATTTTTCAGATAATTAAAAGGACCACAAAGCAACAATAAATCCCCAAACTATATTTCGCTTTGCAACCACATCACCTCTGCAGTATCCTCAGATACGTGCACAGCACGCTCCACACACGGCTGTGCATTCTCCTACAAACCCCACCGCTGCCTGTGTCTTGGAGCAAAGCTACCAATGTCAGAGAGCAGGTATTTCACACCACACAGCGCTCTGCCATTGAAATAATTACCCTAAATTTATCTGATACAGAGCAATGACATTTACGGAACTGGACAGGGATACTGCTGGGGAGCCCTGTGTCCATGGGAAGTGCCTTCTCCTGCAGAGGAACCTCATAGGAGTCTCTGGTCACGCTTGTACATCAGTGCTGCACACTCATAAGTGGTTGTACAGACCCGTAACTAGGAAGCCCACTGCAACCACAGCTAAAAATGTGCCCTAAACCAGACTTTTGGCTGGGAGGGAGATGTTCCCTTACCCAGAGGCAGAGGTGCAATAACCCGTGTTACCCGGGTGAAAGAAAAGTATGAAGAATGACATCTGGTTTCTGCACAACTTGGCTGTCAAACCTCTCTCTTGCTGATGTTTCTGTTTCTTATCTTTTTGCTTGCATTTGGAGCCAAAACAAGTTCCAGCTGAGGGAAGGAGCTGGCTGCCATGGGGGTCAGCCCCGACAGGCCCCCCGCACCCTGGGTCCCAGGCAGGGAAACCCATGGCAGCATCTTCAGCCTGTCCAGTCTGGCACCAGGCACCGTCCCACGGCATGAGCCTTCCCCAAACCCTCAGCATCACCTCCCCTTTATTTTCCTGAAAAGTGACCCATAGTCTACCTCTTGGAGATCTTACTATTGAAAAAAAAAAAATCTTACTATTGGTCACAAGTCTGTCTTTTCTCTCCTTTTCACAGCTCTCTAAACCCCTCCTGCTGCTGACAAAGGCCATTTTCCACCTTCATTTTCTTCTGGCGCTGTTGAATTATGCATGTTTACATTTGCTGTAACACCATAAAGCAGAGTTAATTTTGCAAACACTCTGCCTGAATCCATATAATAATAAATCTGATCCTCCACAAAACTATGTGTCACTTCTATAAAATGTGAAAGTTTAACAAAAAGAAAAAAAAAAGCCCAAAATTATCGCAGCTGCTCCCCACCATCCTTCAGCAACTCCTCGGCCACCTCAGAAAGCTGCTATTGCTCTGATTGACGGGGGGACATTAACAGCCCAACGCGAGCCGCCTGACTGACAAGCCCCTTCCCTTTTGCATCTGATTTTGCTCAGTAAACCCTTTAAAACACGTCAAACAAATACTGCAGTTCAACAGTTCCCTGTGAAACTTCTGCCAACTCTGTTCCCACTGGAGTAGGCAATTACCTTATTTATAGGGGTTGGGGAACAAATGCTGAATTTCTTTTCCGTAATCATTTATTAATTGCTCTCATATTGAAAAAGACGACTTTGGTAAAATAAATAAGATCCAGCCCTCGCTCATTTTCCAGCAAGAAAAATTAATTTTGTAGAAGTAGGGCATCCCAGGGCCAGGCCAGGGCTCGAGCCAGCCCTCATGACGCCTGTGCCCTCTTGCCCAGGATCCGAATGGGAAAACAGAGAAAGCATTTCAGAAAAAGAATGAAAAAGGAATTTAGGAAAAAGAAGAAAAATGAAGTCCCAGATTACAGATATTCAAGCATGGTTCGACTCTTAGCATTTATTGTGCTGTTACTGTTATAGCAACCAGGAGACTTTTATATATTTTGCAAGACACACACATACAAGACTCCTGTTCCAAAGACACTGCTATTCGACATACATACACAACAACAAAAATGAGTTTGAATAGGAAACGGATGGGATAAAGAAGAGGATAAACAAGAACTAGGGTATGACCATAAATTTCCCATGGTCACTTAACTCCGGCAGCAGTGACTCACTCAAGTTCTATTGTACCATTTTACAACCACGGAGGAGAATTCACTTCAATCTTGTAGTTGCCACCTTTTTTCTTTTTTTTTTTTTTTCAGTTTTCAAATCACAAAAAAGTGCCTTTGAAATTTCAAAGGTATGAGTTTTGCCTGAAAAGGCACAGTTTGAAGCTTATGGGAAGGGCGATTTTCTGCCCTTTTTCTGAATTTTTTTTTTTTTAAACTACAGCAGGAAATTACAAGAAACTAAAGTAAACTGGACACTTGACAATCACTAGAAAATATTTACACTAATATAACTATAACTGCCCAAAGCAAACAAACAGTTGCCAGAAACGCAACTTAAGTTGACGGAATGAGAAATAAACACAAGAATAATGGATGGGTTCAGCCCAAAGCCTTCCTGCACTTATGTCAAGCGAGCCCTTCTCCTCCAGCACCACTCCTGTATCGCCGCCTCCCTGGTCCTGCCCGATGGGCTCCATCCAGGCCACGTGTCAGTGCCTTCATTTAAATCACTGAAACCCTTGAAGTCTAAAGCTTTCGCTCATTCTTCTGCTGGTTAGAGCAGGTGGCGATGAAGCCCAGGAGAGAGGTGCAGTTCATGGGGACACTGTAGGAGGTTTGCTCCCCTGGATGACACTATGGAAGTTAGAAGCGCTTCTAACGCCACAAAATTCTCAGTTTTTAGCAACTGCAAAACCAGTGCCCATTTGCTGTTTCCACGTGGCTGCACCGATGGCCCTGGGGCACCTCTCGTGGGGTCACGATCCCAGTGACCTGCTGCACAGACCACCATCGAACCAACCTGCACAAATCCAGAGGCATTTTCATTTACACCCCACAAACCAACATGAATCTTCAATGGACATCTAAGCAGAACCACTGTGACATCCAGAGAAACGGCTGAGACGCTTTATTCTTGAAGTGCCGCTGCACCGTCAGCAGAGGCTCCTGCCCAACAGTTAAAGACAGCAATTAACACCTGCACTGAGAGTAGCACAGACCAGCATCATTGCTGTCTGTAGCTCTTTTTGACAGCTGAGAAAATCAAAATTTGTAGCCACGCATCCAAAAATTTGGATTGCAGTCTGCATTTGGAGCCTGGGTGATGGCCCCCTGCATTTAGGTTTAAAGCCCATTATTGGCACATGGCAAGAAGGACACGAGCACCGAGCCACCACTCTGAATCCATCCCACATCCCGGCACTGAGCCTCCTGGCACAATGCAACCAGCAAACCAGAGAAACCCACGGCAGGGGGGTTGGAACTAGATGATCTTTAGGGTCTCTTCCAACTCTAACCATTCTATGAAACCCAAACATGAGGCCAAGGCCAGCTTTGTTTTACTTGTGGTAGCTTCACACCAAAAACTTGTTTAATTTTACTTTTTTTTTTTTTCCTTTTTTGGTCTGCTGTCTTGTTCTGAAAGTTCTGCAGAAGCAGTTACGTCTTCAATCCACACTTTGCAAAGCAGAGGAATTCCCACCTTGTTCACTGAAAAAGCAGAGCCCTTTCAGCAAGTCACTTGGACACTATCGCCATGTGGACAGAGCAAGAGCAGGCAGAAGAAATTAATTCAGCACATACGGAACAAAGGATATCGGAACTGCCAAGAGAAATATTAACTTTTCTCAAATGTAAGCCTGTTTGACATTGTTTTAACCATATTAATTTGCATACAATGCGCATATTGCACAAAACCCGGCTAACTAATGACACAGGGGATAATTTCACAAAGCAAACAACATGAGGGCACAGAAGTAATTTTTTTGTCATGGGACTTCAGGTATTTGAGTCCACCCAGAGCAAACTAAACAGGATCAAACAAGCCTGGAGCGCTCTCTCCTTCCCACCTAACCCCGGGCAGAAACCCGTGCTGAGCACAGATAGCAGCTTCTTCGCCATCCATCTCTCCCTGCTCCACAGTCTCAAAGCTCCTGAAAATACCACAACCCATTTAGGAATGCCCAGGATGAAAGACACTTGACATATTTTCATTTGCATCCTCGTTTACGGCAGCCCCAGACTCTCGGCTGTGCCTCACTAATCCCCAGTTCAGCCATCCCCAACCTCTGCCGACTACCCCAACCCCGACCTGCCACGCGGTGAGATTTAATCCTCCCCTGAAACATTTCCAAGCCAGACTTGGGCTGCCAAGAAAGAGTCCACATTCCTCAATTTCTATCACCCTTGGCTATATGTTTTGTTGGCTGAATTATCTTAATAGAAATACGTAAGTATTCAAACGTGAGTGCATGCATATCCCCACCTCCAGAGAGAAGCCTGCTTTGCCCTACAGACGTCACCCCGGGGAGATTTGCAGATTAACCCCACTAAACTGGGCTGGAAGCGCAGACCATCCCGAGCAGTTTTTCAGCATAAAAACAAAGATCTCTTTCTAGGATTGGTCCACCCCTTCCAGACAGGTCAGTCAAAGTTTGCTCTACATTTTTCTAGAAGGGAAGGAAGTTTTTTTCCAGCCCAATTGGACTTTGGATGCACTGAGTATCCCAGTTCATACCTGGAAAAAACTCTTGTAACTTACGGCCGAATGGGTCCTCATTTTGACCAAACATTGGCAACACTCCTCTGTCCCTCCTCCTTCAAACTCCTTTGACAAAGATGCTGAGGGAAAGAGCCCGATTGTCTTCACTGAGGGATGCACAGAAACCTTCTGTGCCTCCTAACAAGGATGGTTTCCAAGAAAAAGTCACATACAAACAACATCTGCAAAACTACTATAAGATTTAGACTTCCATAGCATCCTAAACAGCTGTCTGCAGAAGAATAAACAAATATTTTTCTTGTTTTATGTCTAGCAACACATTTTATGCAAGAGATCTGCAGTGGCGCCTCATGGGAGGGAGGAATGGTTTGGGGGGAGACAGGGAAAGAGCAGGGACATGTTCTACTAAAAAAAGCAGGGACTCTAATTGTGCATTTGGGCCTAAATAAAAGTTACCTTTTTAAAGGTGGAGCAAGTAGTCTATTAATTTTCCAAGAAAAGACTGGTGATCATCATGTAGACTTAAAGGAATCAGTGAGTACTGCGGCTGTCTAGTGAAGAAAGATTCCCTTTCCAAATACTGGCCTTAAAATTTCATTCCCTCCAAAAGAAAGTAACTGTTTTTCTCTCAAACACCCAAACCCTCCAAATAAAGATCCCAACTTCGCTAACTTGAGGAAATTCAGGTCCCTGCAGCCGTGGGGTGCTCAACACAACAGGAATTTCTACAGGCCCCCTTACAAGGGGTTCCTACTAAACCAACTGGCAGCATCTCCACTCACCATTAAAATGAAATGTGCTCCTTCCTTTCTTGTGCCACACGCAACCTCCCCCACTAAGTTTCAAACTGTTCTTTAATCTAGTTATTAAATGAAGTGTCTTTTTTTTAATCTTAGAAAAGAAGTTTTATTTGTTTATTTGTTTATTATTTCTTTTAGAGCCAATGTAAGAGGTCAAATAAATTCCAGATGACATCTAGACTGTTTTCTATTTGAATTTTTGCAGTCTTTTCTTTTGAAATTAATTGAAAGGAACACAGTATCACGGGAAAACGTTAACGATCTTTAATGCCACTTCTTTCAAGGATTCAGTTTCAGCTTCCACTTGCAACAGCAGCACTGTCATGGCACAACCCACGCTACAAGATGCCAAATTCTATCGCTCTGCTGTGTAAGCATTTAAATACGAGATTTAATACTGGCTTTATCTTTATTTTTCAACATGTCTAATAATACTTGCCGATTCTTACACTGCCACAGACTAGAAATCAGATGGTAACAGGAATTGCATGTCATATCCAAAGGTGTTTCCATTTTAGCAGTTGTGGACTTGAAGTTAAGAACTCAAACACAAATGAGCAATGACACGCAAATGGCAGTTTCAAGAACACACGTTTTATTGCTTAGCCTTAATGCTCGCAATTCCTAATTTTCTGAACTCTATTCAGGCAACGGAAGCACTGCATACATTTTAACAAAGGCTAGAATTCCTGATATCAACCCCAGTCCTAAACCAATGCAACTCCCCAGAAGAGACAATATGTTGCATCTTGAAGCCAAAGCTTTAGCCCATGACTTGTTCCAGACCTAAACCATTTGACGATGGGGACAAGAGTACGGAGGGACATGTGGTCTCCCTGACAGGTCTCCATGACCAGGAAACTCTGGCGACTGATTGACCTTTAAGATTGCACCACGCATTTTAATGCAATCAGGCTGAAGCTGAGGGCCAAACGCCGGAGGCTTGGAAATAAAATATTAATTAAAAAAAATAATCTTTGCCTACTCTGTTTTTCTGTCTGTGAACAGACTACAAAGGTTTTCCCTTGCTCAGAACTGCTGGTTTCCCAGCATACACAAATTTTGGCCTCAGCGGTAGCAACTTCAAAAGGCAACAGATACGGCTCAAAGAGAAAACAAAATTGGAAAGAAAAAAGATGCTGACATTTCAGCAAAACACTGGTCACTTAGTGGGATCTCTGAATTAATTTTAGATGGCTTGAAAATTATCTCCTTGCATCTTTTTGAACCCCATTATCTGTTGTGAATCTCTCTACATGATAGTTCTGTGTCTCCACAATCCCCGAAAATTAAAAAAAAAAAAACAACCACCAAATCAAACTGCCTTTTCCTAGTCACGCAAATTATAAGTTAAATAATTTGAATTTACAAGCTTTCATTTCACGAACACACAGACAGAAGTACACATTTTGGCTAATGCATCCTTTGCAATTTCTCTCTTGACCCTGAAGTTTCAGCCTAATTGCATCCATGCCCACATCTTAAACCAGGGACATAACCAAGGAGGTAAACTCGTACCCTCCACATCTTTCACACCTCCAAGCTATCAAAGTCAATGGTACAAGATTTAAGATGAGTCTTCAGACCATCCCATTCATGTTTTTACTGTCTACTCATGAGATGAGTCTCAGCAACCTCAGAGACTCCTTCCTGGGTTCTACAAACGACACAGCCAATCCCTCTCCCCCTGGGCTGTTTTCCCAGCTGGGTGGAACCAGAACACCCAGAGATGATGCCCTGGGAGACATGGCCCAGGAAACAGAGGGGAGGATTCCTGGGAGCTATTGTGAACATAATTAGAGGACGAAGCTCTTACAGAAAGTTTGCCAAATTCCTCCACAATTGCATGCAGCAGGTAGGAAAGCCGATGGAGTCAAATATCTGCGAAGATTAATTTCCTGCTCTGTGGCAGAGACGGTGCTGATTGGCCAGGTTTAGTGAAACAATGAGCACGTCAGCTAGATCGTAAATTGGTCTAAATGCTAGAAAAATTATCTGTTGGCTGGCAAGGCTTAATGCACAACAAGCTGTCTGGTGTGGACACAAATTAATCACGCTCAAAAACAGAGCTCAAGGCTTCGTGGCACGTCTGCGTACACGGAGCCATAAGGAAAAATTGAGATTTCATCAAAGTGGATGAATAACCTGGAGCACAAGGCATCATTCTTTAGCATTTCCCTGCTGAGCATTTTAAATAGGTAAACTGTATTTTCATTGCCGTTATGATGAAAGCCATTAACTTCAGCTTGCAGTTCCTCGGGAGAAGACTGATGGCAGGGAATCAAGAAGCCATTGCACATCAGTTCAAAGGAGACAAGATTAGGTGTCAAAGCCTGAATTACAGTATCCTTCGTCACTTATATGCCTGTTAAACCAGCAATAACCAGTCAATTCCCCATCTGACTGGAAGTACCATTTCAACTTCTTTCGCATGTTGTGACAGCTATCTCCTCCAGTGCTATACAGCCACAGCCACGATTCTTGCCTCAGATCTACCCCAGGTAATTCATGAAGCCCATAGAAGTGCATTACTCATTGATTTATGGCATTTTTAGTCTGCCTCTCAACATACTGTAGATGCAGATATTAAACTGTTGTTTAATCACTGCTACTCTAGAGCTTATTTTATTTTTAGCCACTTACATTTAACTACAGTAAAAAGTGTTCTGTGCCAAATGAATATTTATAAATATTTCTTTTAAGTAAAATAAGAGTCTCAATATTAACAAAGGTTAAATACAACATTTAATACTGAATTCTTGGAATTTCCATAGAGCTTTTCATGGGAAGAGATCAAAGAACATTTATAAAATATTGTTATTCATATTTTACAAACAGGGAACACAACTCAAATGCTTACGCAATAATAACAGTTATGGCCAGGGCTAACGTCAAGTTTTCTGGTTTTCAGCTCAAAAGGCAACCACGCTCACCCTAGATACTACCTGGAGTGCTTGTACTGCTGTGTTCACCCATGTACATGCTCTATTGCTGGCTAACTTTTAAGAATCACTTATATATTCCCTATCAATTAAAATCTAGATTTAAAAAAAAATGCTTGAAAGCAAGCAAATTACTCCTTTGGGTTCAAATATCTGCAGCTGCCTTTGCTTTTTATACTGTTTTTTATCTTACTGCTGAAAACTAAGGGCAATATTTGTGAAAAATAAAAACACGTAGCCTTCTATGTTTTCATTCCTGTCTTTGTGAAATAACTCCATATCATTCTACTGACTTCCCAGTGTCACGATGCTGCTTCTGAAATTCAGAGCATCTATAAAAGGCCAACATTGTTTTAGGATGCCTTCTGCCACAGAAAACTGAGACCAGGCAACCTTTGCCCTGTCCAAAGTATCAAGGTCCAGACATGGGACAGAAAGTGAGGGTGTTTCCCAGAGAATATTTTGAATTTTTGGCTATTTACTTTGTAAGTCAACACAACCATTTACATTTTCCAGTCAAAAACAGTATTCAAGTTGAAAGTGTTCTGAATTTTGCAAAAATTGTTTTCCCTATTTTCTTTCAAAATAGAAAGCATCCGAGGCAGAGGACATTTTCATAGAGACACCCTGCTTTAGTGACTTCACTATGTGGATGTGAAAGATCCCAGCAAATATCAACAATATTCCAGGTGTCCCAGAGACATGAAGCACAAGTGACCACGGTTCAACATCCTACCAGCTCAGACCCAGACAGGTCCTCATGCTTGGCCATGTGTCATGTCAGATGGGACAGGTCCCTTTTCCCACCACCACGGGTCCTCCCTCCTCCAGCAAGTCGAAGTTATTTCAGCAAAACATTTCCCAGGTCCGCTGAACACCCCGAGAAAAAGCAGTCTGCAGAGAGAAAACTGCACTTTCTGCATCCCATCTTACAGTACTGATTATGAAGGAAATTTATCATTTTCAACTAAAAATCAGAGCAGCACATGGGCTGTTTAGAGCATTTTCATAAGATGACCACATTGAAATGATTTCTAAAGTTAAGACCCCAAATGCTCAAGCAGCAACATGCTTCCACATTTTTTCCTCCCTAGTAACGAAGATGGACGGTGACAAACATCCATTCTGCATAAGGTGCACATTAAAAAAAAAAGAATTTATCTGGAGTTAATCGAAACTTGTCTTCATACCAACATGAAGCGATGCTTTGAGAACAGGACTCTTTACTATGAACATTTTTCTTTTTACCTTCAACTGATTATGGTTTCTTTGCTTTTTAAACACTAGCTTCAAGCCATATGTGTCTCCACATCAGCTTATCTGCTGCTTTCAACTTCTATCAGCCCCTGTTTTTACTCAAACAGGAAAGAATACAGAATGTTCTAGTTAAAGTCTATTTTTGAATATAATAAAGCTACGCAAGCCCATTTCCATTTTCTGGTGTCTCCAACAAACAGACTATCCGAGTTCATTAGGAAGACAGTTTCTTGGCAATCAAGTCATTTTTCATTGTGTCTATAGGAACTTATCTCATTAATTCTTTGGCTCGCTTACAGAACCCTGTGCTTAGCACCAAACAAAAGGCCCCACATTTTGTCATCAGGTCCACACCTTGGGCACCTTATTTTTGCCTGTGGTGCTGGGAATGGTGGGGTGAGGGTGAGAAAAGCAAATTAAGATCTAAAAAGTCAGTCTCAGGAGGTCTTCAGCCTCACCTTCCCTCTGTGCTTTCCCCACTATTGGTCTGATGAGGGTTGGTTCCCCCCTCTTTTTTTTTATTTAGGAGTAACACATAGGCTTTAAATTCGCTGCTTTCTTTAATCATCCATCTTGGAATCTATTTCAGAAAACAAAGCTGTAATCTGCTTCTATATGGCAAGGAAAATTTTCTGGTGCCATCTCAGACAATTTAGCCTGTGAACCACTCTCCGTAATTGTACAACGTTTTGACGCTGTTGTGCAGCCCTGCCAGCGCTGTAGGTTTATCTTGGTGTAGTTTGGGAGAGGCTCAGTGCAAAGCCAGCCACAGGTGACGCCAAACAGATGGCAGCCACGACTCCCAGCGTGGCCGGGGTCTCCTTGGCCGCATGAGTGGCTCCTTCTGTCGAGCTGAGCACAAAACAAGGTCCAGCTCTTGGCTGAAGCTTGGAGGCATGAGAGTAGTGCAAATGGCAGCTGCTTAATATTAAAGAGTAATAAAAATGCTAATATTAACAATAGTAAGAGATATTAATGCCTACATGTGCTCACCATACAACCAAGCCTTGCAAAAGGAAGTGCTCCCCTCCCAGCACCAAGCTGGGCAGGAGCTGGAGCACCGACCACTTCCCGGCTGGGCACCAGAGGTGGCTTCAGCATCCTCATTCCAAGATTTTTCTGCTCAGGAGGATTTTGTAAATAGTGCCCCTCTGCTGTTCCTGAGGTTTTGTACTCAAGTTAGCTTACACTTAAATATCAAATACTCTTGATCCCTCCATCCTTCTGAAGCCCTACCCGTCGTGGCCAGCAGCACAGCTATCCCCCCCAACAAAACTCCCCAGCCCACCCCACCCTGCTCACCTCGCTGGAGACCAGTGCGGTGGTGTCACCTCTTTATTGTTGTTTTGAGCTAATTAATTCATTTCCAGCCACAAACAGTACAAAATTCAATAACTTGTGGTTTCCTCTAGAACCTTTCAAGAGCTACTAAGGCGGTATTGTCAGCCCCAAAACCAGACCTGAAGAATCCAGGGCCAGGCTCTGTAACTCTCTGAAGCTGTTTTGCTCTGGCCACTGCTCAGCCTCATCACTCCTTACCAGTAAGCAAGTATTAAACCAGTAGGATATGTTGCCTTTGGAAACATATTTAAGCAGAATATTCAACTTTAGCATGGAATCTAAACTTCTCAATCTAACCTCCAGAGTGCAAACTCTTCCTATATACATTGGAATTCCTCCTTTCGGAAGAAAGGACAAAAATAATGGATGAAAACCTGAAAATTGATCCCACTTTCCCATCAGTGCCCATTCCCATCTGAACAGGGAACGGTGCACACAGGAAAACCTGGTCCTAATGTCAGCTGTCAACCACCACTCTCTGACACACCAAGCCAGGAATGAATTAATCTAACACAGAAGGACAGCAACAAAAGAAGGTCCCGCTACACGTTTGCTCAACAGAACACACGCCAGGAGCGACTTCAAAGTAAAACCCTCCTTGCACGACACAGGCAGAGCTGAACCAGTGTTGTGATGACTCAGAAAATCCCGAGTGACACTATCTGAGTGCTCTGAGGCTGCCCAGGCTGGGAACAGGGTGGTTGGAAAGCCCTGCCTGGGACATGGTGCCAGGCACGCATCATGCAGGACAGGCGCACCAGGAGCTGGCTACAAAAATAAGAGAGAGGATTTTGTGCATATCCCCATCATCAGTATGGAACAGAGGAGCTCAGTGCTTTCTTCATCAACTGGTATGAATTCACCTCTAATTTATAATTTCATAAGCTAAAGGATCTCTGGGAAAAACTGTTCTTAAACAGAATTTTTGGTAGTATAAATACATTACGTACTGCTCCTTGCTAGAACATGTATGAACACAGAATTAAAAATCTCTTGGGATTTCTTGGAAGAAAGTCTTTATGCTCACAAGTAACCCTTCGCATTGAGCAAAATACACTCATAAAGCTGAGTGTATTCACAAAGCTGGTCTTCGCAAAGGATATGTGCTGGAAGAGACATCTCCTGTCCTCTCCCACACCACTAGGCATGGGCACAGGCAAAGAAGTCTTTTCAGATGAGCTCTGAGCACATCAATTTTAATCCCATGGCCATGAGACAACAGAAAGGAGACTCAATTTTCTTCCCTCAATTTGGGAGGGAAACATCCCTTTCAAAATGTTATTGAAATAATAAAACATTTCAATAACCATACAGCTGTGGAGCAGCAGTGCTAGAAGTACACACCACGTTAAAGACCCCGGTAGAATTTTATGAGTCTGCTAGAAAACAGAACCCCAAATCCTCTGCAATTCCAAAGTATGCAGACACGCACGCAAAGCCCCCCCAGGAACAGCTGGCTTAAAAAAGGAGGAAAATCATACGGGTGGAAAATCTCCAGTCAATACCACCAGCAGAGCTGAACACCCCTTTGCACTGATGTATGGCAACAGGCAGACATGGATGTCCACCTTCAACATGAGAAAGAGGCACAAAATTGCAAAATCTCTCAGCTCCAGTTGCATAGGAATACTTTTTTTTGGGTTTTTTTGGTAGGTGCATCCCAAGAGCAACAGCTCCAGCTCTGAGCACTGGGACACCTGGGGCTGTAGGGACCCAGAATGAAGACACACTCTTTGCCCAAAAAGCCTTAAAGCTCTTTGTTTCACATGTGACCCTTGCAAAGGGAGGGGACCAGCCCTTCCTCCTCTATTCTGAAGACATGCAAAACCAAATTCTCATTAGGACCAAGTGAGAGTGGATTATTTATGCATGAAACTGCCAGTGCCTTGGGACTCTGTTGTGGGGAAGAGCTTTTCCAGCAGCCTCGCCTGGCCGTGATTTCTGACGCAGTTACTGCGGCAGGTCCCGACATCTGCTGGGGCTCCCCCAGGGAGCCTGCCCAGGACGCGAGGAGCTGCAGATGCCACTGCATTCATCTACCAACTCGAAGATTCTAAACAAAAGAGAAAGGGTGGTCTCACCCTAGGGATTAACTGCAGCAGGGAGGTCTCCTCTTCCCTGGCATCAGAGGCGAGTTAAAGCGGGGCAGATAACATTAACTCAGTTGCTGTGATTTCTCAAATCCTTACAGCCAAGTATTTGCAAAATAAGAGTTGGATCATCCCAGGGCACAGCAGGAGGGTGGCCAGGGCCATGCACTTTTTTTTGCACTGTACCTATGCCTAGAGATCCCTCTTGATACACATGGTCAGAGAAACTCTGCATGCAACTTCATTACATTAGAAAGCAAGGAGAAATCAAACAGGCCAGAGAAAACCGATGCCATGGGCCAGGACCAGAAGCTAACAAAGCTGTTTTCGTCAACCCATTAGGCACACAGTAATTACTACAAAGGCACAATGCTGGCTAGGTGACAATTAGTCTCACCTCATACTAAAATTTTCATGGTTTTGAGTAGTGCAGATCTGTTGTACAGACACTTGGCATGCAGAAGTGGTGCCCACACCTGTGTACATATAGCTTTAAATATCATACATAGAAAAAAAAAAAGAGAAAAGAGTTATATCCTAAAGTAGATATGCCAGTTCCTACCTTTTCCTACAGTCATCCATCCCATCAAACCCCATGAGTAATAAACATGCTCTAGTATCTCCTGTAGTCAGAGCATGAAAGCGCAGACTGATGTGAGACCCAAAGGCACACATGATGAGCAGGGCCACAGCACATCTTTGGACTTGGAGTCCTACCTCCAAGCAGCCCCCAGGGACTCAGATTCCCCATTTGGAGCCACATGCAGGATGACCATAGCCGTAATAATTGAGAACTTTCAATAAGATCTCCAGCCACCACTTCCAAGATGAAACTGAATCACAGCAAATTCATTTCCTGGCACAATTTTGTGGGAAAATAATAGCATTTCCTTTCCAGTTTTATTGAAAAGTAAGTTCAAATTCAATAGCAACAAATAAACTAAAAACATTCATGGCTCTGGAAGAACCTGCATCTCCTCTGCCTTTATTAGCCTTGAAGCTGTTTGTCTGCTTTGGCAGTGATATGCATTTCTAAAAACAAAAACAAAAAAAGAAGAAACTCAGTGATTTACAGTTGCAATAAAGGTTCCAGTTAAAATCTGTAAAACCTTTGCAGAAACAAGTAAAAAAAGGCAAGACAATGAAGTGAGAAAACCTTTCTAATGTCCCATTTTACTGTGAGCTAAGCAAACATTTCTACTGAAATAAAAGTTAGATGTCCTCTTGCAAACCAAATGCAAACTACTCATAAGTCCATATTTTTCAAGGATCTGTGTGTCTCCTCCATTCAGCAATCAGGTATTGGAAACCTGAACAAATCACTCTGCAAACTGAAAAGCCTGAGACATAAGTTTTTACTGCTCACGTCTCATGGGAAGCAGGGAAGAAAATGGCAAAACAGCTACTTTCCACTGATTTTGTGGCAGATTTCCTCATCTTGGCAAAGAAATAGTTAATATCTCCACAATCCAGACCTCTTCTATGCAGATTGTATTCTATATTATACAAATATAAACTTAAAATGCCTCTCTGATGCTGCAGAAAGACTCCTCGTTTTGTTTCAACTTATCAGAATCCCAGCATGCTCCCCAGATTTCAGTATCTGCAGCACTTCAGAGAACACTTAAAACGTTTGGAAAATTTAGAGGTGAATCTTGCTAGGAAATGAGGTACCATATTTTATTGCCCATTTACAAGTTGATTTCTCCTTCCTGAAATTCCTTCAGATTCCTGTTCTCTCTGTTATTAAAAACCCACTAATGACCTGCAGTTTATGTGAAATTATTGTTCCAGGTGCTTTTCTTAGCAATCCATTAAACAACATTAAATGCAATTTTAGAGCTAGTTCTTTAAAAAGTCAACATAATTGTCTTTTTCATCCCAATCTTCTCCTATTTTGCATGTCAATCATTTATGTTTAATTCTTTTCAGCTGGAATATAAAAATTTAATCTATTTTAGTGTAATGACTGTGAGCAAACAGAGCATGGTTCTGTTTTCTATTAGCTGACATAATTTATAATAGAGAGAGAGAGTTCACCCCTCTACACACACATATGAATGAGTGTATACATTGAAGGAGGTGCCATTTTACAATGTGCAGGACAATTGAAAGATGCAGAGCAACAGGCTCTTTTGGCACCCAAAGGTGCCTCCACCTTCTCCTAAAAGCTTTAGGACCTGAGGGACACCCATTTCCACCTCAAACTGTTCACCACCTTCCAGTTCTTGGGGCAGAGGTTGTGGGTGCAGACAGAAACAGCCCCCCAATGCTGCACCACCGTGCACCATGTTTTGATGGCCATGTTCTTCCCCCACGTGCTTTCCCTATGCCATCAACTCACCCGGCATGAACCATCCAGTGCTTCTCACCCCAGTGTACGTGTCCCACCACAATGCCCACCACAGGCATCACCTTCTCATAGCAGAAACTAGCATTTATTCATCACTGGTATCTAAGCAGACTTCAAGATAAATTGCCAAATACATCCCAACTCTAATCCAACAGCACTTCTGCAGAGCCAGCCTTGACCATCACCGCTATCTTTCAAAGCCCTGCTTACTTTGCATTAAAGACTCTGATAACCAGCTTCAAAGAACATAGAGCCTGGACAAGCATCTGTGGCCATGTTATTCAAAACCTACAAGCTGCTGTTTCTGAAGTCTCGATCTGGCTCTTGAACATGCCCCAGGAGTATTTCACTGCCCAGGAGCTTGGCTGATCCACCACCTCATAAGCTTTTCCAAGAGGGGTTGGAGAAATCATCAGTGGAAGAAAAGCTCACGGTCATGAAAGCACCAAAATAGCTCACTGGTTTTACTAGCAATATGGAAAGACTTCACTAATATTTTTTTTTCTTGTAAACCCCTTTACTCACCACTGGCTACCTTCAGGTGAAGGTATTTCTAGTTTTTTCCACTTCAGAAGATGTTGTTTCTGATTTCCTATATTAGCCTTCATGCCAGCAGCTTTGAAAATATAAGAAACAGACCCCGTGTGTATATATAGCATCCGGGGAGCAACATCTTGGACAAAGTCATTGAAATAACATCTTTGAAGATGCTTAGGCACTAACAGCAATCCAGCTGCCAAGAAATAAAATAATTCTTATCTGGAAGAGATGATTCTTTGCATTTGACTTGCCCAGGAAACCACTCTAGCGGTATTCAATCCACTTTGCAGAACCTCCCCCATAAAAGCAGAGAAAAAGAGTAAACCCCAAAGTTTTTCTATTTTATCACAAGAAAAATTCCCATTCCAGTAACACTGCACATAGTTGCGGCTCTTCATCACTGCCGGTTTCTCCACCGCATTAACTCAGCTGCAGAGGACAACACAACAGCCCTGACCAAATGAGTGAAAAGGGCGTTGTTGAAGAAGCCATAACCAGAATTGCAAAGAAGTTATATCAAGCAATACAACTCAATATAGGAAAAAATACTCCATTAACAGCTGCGTTTTTCACTGAATTTTTCACTGAATTTTTAAAGTTGGAAGGGGCCATAGAGATCATCTAGTCCAACTCCCCTGCTGAAGCAGGATTGCCCAGAGCATGTTAGAGCATGTTACTCAGGACTGCATCCAGGCGGGTCTTGAAAATCTCCAAAGAAGCAAGGTTTCTGACTGAGAAGCATCGGACATTCACACCAGGGTGGCTGATTGGGAAGTGAACTTAAGCAATGGCAGCAGCACTTTAATGGATACCTGATAAAACTGTTCACTGCTTTTAGCTACCAACAGCCCGAAGAGAGACGCGACCTCTGAAAGCCTACCCTCAAGCTCCATCACACTTGGCATGAGCTGGCCATCAGTGACATTCATCTAGAAAGGTGCCCTGTATCACCATCACCCCAGCTGTTTCTGCTCTTACAGCTAGAAGAGGACATTAAAGCTCAGAAGCCACCTTGACGGCATGAAGGTGGCTTCCTTCCCATCCCATCAGGATGGGATACCAGGTTGCCACCGTGCCACGTGGCCAACGCACCAGCCCCGGCCGATCGTTTTCAAAGCAAATTGGGTGTTTTTTTTATGGGAACATTCCAGCAGGGAAGAAGGCTGCTGTGAGAGCAGGGGCTGGCTCACCGCCAGCCACATCAGCTGTAATCAGATTATACAGTAGTGGCTTCAGAAAGCAGAAGCATGTTTATTATCAAGCCACTAACCAGACTGACATTAATTTGGTTGAAGCTAAGCTAAAACAGTCTTTCGGAATAATTTTCTGATTCAGATCACATTTACTTAGTCAATGTAAGTATTTTTTGCAAATTATGTAACCACCATCATTCCCTAAGCAATGTATTTTTCATTTGCATTCATACAAATTGGTGCCTCTGAAATAAATTCTACTCTATTAAATTACTACTTAAAAAAAATATGAGAGGGAATACTGTGCCTCAATGGGGGACACAACTCACAGTGCCAATTTAAATAGAGGCATGACATCTCTCTCTAAACCAGAGGGGGTTTTGGTTGTTGTCAAGTGTTAGCATGTCCAGTCCTTGTAGACAGAACCTGAACAATACATGAATATTTTTGGCTACCATCTCCTTAGGCTCCACCTATTGAGGAAAAGCCTTTTCCTCCTGAAACGCTTAGAAACATAGAATCATATGGGGTTGGAAGGGACCTCTGGAGATCATCTAGTCCAACCCCCCTGCCAGAGCAGGTCTACCTAGGGCACGTTGCACAGGAACTTGTCCAGGCGGGTTTTGAATGTGTCCAGAGAAAGAGACTCCACCACCTCTCTGGGCAGGGGACCTTAATGATCACTGAAAGAGAAATCAAAACCAGATGCAAGCACAGTGATGCAAAAGTAGTGCCCAAAAAAACTGTTGATGAAAGAATATCAATGTCATCCCAAATAATACCTTTCTGTTTGGCTGGCAGACGTACCACCCCCAGCAACATGTGCCATGCAGGTAGATATGTGCATGGTGGCTTGGATGCTGCCAACCCACAGGGGCAAGGAGTTTGTCACAGACCAGGTTACTCCGCTCCTTTGCGGTACGAAGCATAAGCACATCCTGAGCAGTGCGTACAGCACACAAATCCTATCTTTGATCACAAGCTGGAGGTTCATTTCTCTCCAGCCTTCCTGATGGACACGAAAAGACAGTGGAGAGGAAGGAAAAAGCAGAATTTAAAACGTGGGGCATCCAAACCCTTCAGTAGCACACCTCCGAGGGATCCCACTGGATACAATTTGCTCCAATGCAGCTTTGCTCATCTCCAGCCTTCAGTGAGTCAATGTCATGCCAAGGGGCTTGGCCCCATTTCCCCCTCATGGTAACTTGATTATTTTCCTTTCCTTTTTAAAAAGGGTTTTTAGTGGCTATCTTGAGTACAATAATGAACTTACAAGCAATACATGGGATGAGGCATCTCCTGCAAGCAGCAGATGGGAAAACTCACAGGTGTGACCTGGAATAGCTGTGCTAAATTCTGGCCAGAGGAATTTCCTTCAGCCCATTTAAAGAGTCCCCTGCAACCTCAGCTGGACACTGTTTACACATTTATTCTTCTTTTCGTAGTCAACACAGACATAAAAAGTCCCAGGTTGCATTACAGTAGCAAACCAATGACTTTCATACTGCTCATCTGCAGCCTGCAAAGTGCTTGAGGATGGAGATCAGTACTACAGAGAGCATGACACCAGCTCAAAGGTTTCCAGGCTTTCCCGACTCTGCAGATCCCCTTTCTCAAATTCACACACAGACTGTAGTTTAAAAAAAAAAGCACATAATGAACAAGAACATCTACGCATCATGAGACACACACTTTCCCCACACACTCCGGTGGTTTCTGAGCAGTAGCCGCTAAGTTTTCTCACAAATACCCTGAGCTGGATGCATGCAGATGGCAATTACTAAGCCTGGCATTGGTTTTTCCCACCAAAGTTTGTCCTTTTAAGATTTGACATCAAAATTGAGTGGATTGTGCTTGCAGGGAGATCTAAATATAATGTCTCTGCCCACCTCTTACAAAAATTTGTGTTTAATTTCGGGAGACTGACCTCTATATCAGAAAGACTATACATTCTTTATGGTACTGTGTTTGAAGAGGCTGTTTAGGTATGGATTTATCCATTTAAGACATAGTTATATGAAACCACCATTTTAGATAGCTATCAGTGTCCAGCTCTTGCAGGCTTTGCAATTCCCAGTGTAATCCAGTCTGTTCTGTAAGAGCAGTTCCATTTCTGGAGCACACTTTTAGATGGACACCTCTCTCTGTGCCCATTAAGATGCTAACTGAAGTGGAATAAATATTTGCTGACTCGAGTTTATTAGAAGCTTAAAAAGAAACCCACTGGATTTCTCAACCTGAAGACCTAAAGCCCTTGTGAAAACAGGAAAGCAAAGTCTTTCTGCTTATCTTGGTTTAGAGAAAGTCGCACTGATTTCCGCAAATTATTCCAGCAGATTGAAAAATAGATAACAAAATAGATTGGAGACTAACACAAAAACCCAGGTTCAGACAACTCCATCTGCAAGATCTGCAGTAAAATTCCCATGGTCATTTCCAAAAGTACAAATGATGCAGCCAGAGATTAGGGCAGCCAGGTGGTCAACTTGCCTGCTATGCCCTTGTCACTGTGTGTGACATCTGGTCGTCCGGCAAGGAAATGCCAGGGATCATTTAGTCTTAATTGTGACTGATGAGATGGTGAGGGCTCGACACGCTGCTGCAGAGGAGAGTGAAGGTCTCCCCTGGAGCTTGATGCCGGGAAACTTCAAACTGCAAAGATCCTTTTCTGAAGGAAAAGTGAATAATCTGCTATCGCAAAGGGAGCTGGGGGTGGGGAAAGAATAACAAATCAGGAGGGAAAAATGTACTGAAATATTTACACAGCTGGTTTTTCAGGACAGTGCTTTTAAGATCGGCTGTTTTTCAGCCACACAGGTCAAAAAATAGTCTTAATCCATAAGCAGTGTTTCCCCTCCTGTGACAGTAATCAGCTCAGTAGAACTACTGCGTGGGCCGTACGTGACTTTCCTTCACTAGTCCCGTTTCAAACCCAGGTGCATCTTCAGAAAGACACGACACCACCTGATATTTGTAGATGCTTTCTGGAAAGAACACGTTTACAAGTTGCTTCAAATTATTTTTGCACATCAAAAAGAAACCAGCCACATTTAAAAAAATTAGTCCTTTAAGAATACCATTAGGATTTGTTAAGTATAAAGGTAGTAAAAAAAAAATAATAAAATTCCAGATTAGTTATTCAAACACAAAATAACACTGAAAATGCAAAGAGCTAAACTAGTAAACCCACATCTGATTTTACTCGTCGCCCACGAATTAATGCCAGCACAATTGCTGCCTTAGGGATGGGGAAATACGACAACACTACGGCATTTTCACCAGCGCCTGGACACAGCGAATGTACATCTGCTCCCTTTCAAAGGGGAACCCTTCGGATCCATGACAGCCTTCTCACACTCCTCACACACATTTCTTTAAATTGTTCTCAGGAAATATAATAAAACTAAAACAATTCAGCTCCAGAGAGAAGCCTGGATGGGTGTTGCCTTCTGAAGGTGGCTTTTAGTCGAAATATTTATTCCTATATTTTTATTCCTTAACCAGTGGAAGCCAGAGAGGAGCAGGTCACTGCAGGCCCAGCCTCGGCCAAGGGACCGGAGGAGCCCACCACGCTTAGCCTAGAAAAGCGAAGATGGGACAGATTGCCATCTACAAACACAACAGAAAGGAGATACACACAGTTTTGTTTTCAAAATGCTATTTAAACTATACAACAGTGTTAGCATAAGAACAATAAACTGACTATGAATAAACTGATGTTAAAAATTAGGAGTTTTGTGACCCACAGAAGATCTGGAATAGTTTTTGGGCAGATGAGTAAAGACAGAAAAAAGTGGTTTTAAGACAAAGCTTCACTGATTTAAAACTAGGATTAAACAAGTGTGATTACTTGCTGGGAAGTGCTCTCAGGAGACCGATCATCCCTGTGCTGTCTCCACCTTCCTGGAGCATCTCTGAACAATATGGAGAATCTTCCCTGTGGGGAGTCTGTTGGAACAAACTGGATAGTCCACAGTCACCCATGCTGAGCTGCATTAGCAGCTATAAAACCTCTGACTCCTCTTGGTAATTATACTTCACATGTGTTACTGTTTCAGCACAGGAACTGGCTGTCTGATCAATGACGGCTTTTGCTGGATATCTTATTTAAATGTTAGCCGACGTCAGCTATTCGAGTGTTCTCCAAACCTACTCGCATCAGGCCACTGAAGGCAACCAGAATACATCAACACGCAGCTACTGCACCAGGAGGAGGATGCTGATGGCATGTCTTCACACCATGAGGTGGGTAAAGCAGAAGCTGCACAGGAGATAGTACCCAATGTATATTTTTTTACTATGGAGAGATATCTCCATAGGAGCTTCTTGTTCTCTCTCCTGCAGATTAAGCCAAAAAGGGCTTTTTGTGTCCACGGCCATATAATGTATATGCTCATGAAGAGCTTCTTAAAGGTCAGTGCTCTTTCTGCATTATAATTTTCTGTCAGAGATGCACATCAAACCAGAAGACTAGCCACCATTTGAAAGAGGTGCTTACAATAACACGACTGATTTTTCCAAGATATTACAGTTACATGCCTTGAAAACAAACCACAAGGGGAAGCAAATGAAGTGTAATACAGAAGGATTACTAAGTCATTCCATACCCTAGGTCTCATCACGAAATTGATTTGTCATTTTATAAAATATTGTGTTTTAAATAAACTTAGATAAAAACAGCAATCTGTTCCAATTTCTTTATCATATTTCATTACTTCACTGGTTTGGGGTAATAACATGGGAAATACTCTGCTTTTAAAGCAAGTTTTCTTCTCCTCAGGCCTCAGCATACTTTAAGGCTTGGATCACAAACACAATATAAATCATTTGAAAAAAGTCACAGACGGTTTTAAAATAACATGAAACATTAATGTATTTGTTTTTTTAAACACGCGTTATCATTTGGAGCTGAAGTACCTGACAGTAGCAATTTAAACAATGTAAAAAGAACAGATATTTTTATTTTATGTATGTCCACTAACTCATTAGTGTAAGATGAATAGATTTTTAACGTATGGTGTAATGGGATCGTTTGTTAGTTTTTTGAACCCTGTTGAAAAGTTTATCGAAGCAGCTATGGAAAGTTCAAGTTCTTGTAAATGGAAGGAA
>JAOXJM010000052.1:44913999-44934307 GCA_026413425.1 Tringa solitaria
AGTTAAGTACAGAATGAAATATTTATCTTCTGGACAAATACAAGTTTTAACACACTAAATATACAGTTAAAAGTAAAGAACTGTGCACAGACAGATTTCAATGGTACAAGCCAGGTCCTACAACTGGGATGGTTATATCAATGTATAGATTTTCTTTTGTCCCAAATTGGTAGAGGGAGACAAAGGGTAAGATCTGTTGGATCTTCTTGAGGTGTCTCAACAATATTAACATTAGGGGTTTTGATGTTACTAAAAATGGATAAAAAGCCCATTTTTATTGAAACTGGGTAAGAGCTCAGCTGAGAGCTGGAGGGAAGAGGAGCTGCTGGCTCAACCAACGCCAAAGCCACCCTCAACAGGGGGTGGAGACAGCCCACCTCTACAGCAACCCACATTGCAAAAAGCAGTGAGGAGATCAGACTCGGTCGTCTTGTAAAAGTGAACAGAGCTATGCTGATTTACACCAGCACAGTTTCCAGACCTTACAAGATTTCTCTTATCTGGAGAGCAGTGCTAACCATCACAAGTTGCCCACAGTTATTTTTACATTGTGCAAAATGGAGAGGAAAGGATGGAAAACAAAATAAGGACAAAATGCAGCTGGAAGAACATGCAAGATACCAATGCTAATGTATGGAAACATCTGGCCAAGATGGGAAGGAGACTAAAAGTTTTCTCCCTCCACATTAATGGGAACACATTGAAACCTGACAACGGCTCCGTCCTATGGAAATACCATGGCTCTCATCATTCAGGCAGTCAGGCTTGAAATCCTGACATCAACATCAGAGGGGGGAAAAATGACTCCACTACTTCTGCTTTCCATTGAAATAAAACAGTTTGCAACAAAAGGCAAGTGCATGCATTTGTTTTCCTCGGTGTGTTTCCAATCATGGCAGTGTGTTTAAGTAGTCAGTCTGCATCCAAGCCTTTAAGCTCAACAGCGCAGAGAGGGCAGATGACATCCTGATGGCAAAAGTGGCTGTGTAAATCATCTCCAAATGACAGTGTCATACACGAAGAGCTGCTTAATTTGGAATGTGCCAAACGGTGCTTTTTCTCATCTGGCATCATCTTATACATCAGCCAACAATTCCTTTGGGGATTGTAATTCTTGCCATAGACAAATGTACAACAGATGCTAAAAAAAATAAATAATCTCCATAGAGGTAGCACAGCAGTCACTCCTGAAGTCAAGAGCAAACTTGCAAACAGCCACAAGCCCCTCTCAGTCATCTGGCTACCAACCTTCAGCATCGCTCAGCAGCGACTGGGCAAAGGAGTGAGGAAGGACAAGTAAATCACTGAGCATTCAGACCCTGTACAGCTCAAAGCTCCTGGTTCTGATTAGGGCTTTCCAGAAAGACACGTTTTAGAAGTGCACAAATGCTAGTCAATTTGCTTGTCCACTTCCCCCCGTTCAAATGACACAGGACTGCTTCCTGCCCACGCTCCTTTATCAGGTGCTTTACCCAGTTTGAAGTCAGAGGCAACAGTACCAACAGGGTTAAACAGAAAAGCTATATGCTTTACACTACTGTATTATCATTATGCCTTAACACAGTGGTAAAGCAACCCCCTTCTTTTAAGTAAGGGGCATCTACCCTGATGCATCTATATGATTTCAGGCTGAACAGACCCCTGTACATCACGGTCACCATCTTCAGCCAGCTCATGCTTTTTGCCAGAGCTGCAGAAGTGAATCTGTGCTTTGCAGGCTCTGCACCCTATAGGGAGATAAGCACTATGACACTTTTCTGCTTTTTTCCATATTTACACATATCTATGCGCTCAGTTCTTTGAGGACATGTCTACCTTCATTTAAACCACCTCAGTATCCTGTAACCATGTAGGAAACCTCCTCCATATGCTACAAAACCCACAGGTAACAGTAGCTTTGAGGACAGTAGTTCCATATTTATTATTTTTCTGGTTTTCTTTGGAGAAGTTATACAATTACTTTGTTGATCAGGAAGAGAACCTTCCTGTCCTTTGTATATGCAATTTAATGTATTGGATAGAGACGTAAGAAGCTAAGCAAGGTGTGAGATACAGACAGTGGCAAGGGAAGGCAGTGTCCAAAGCCACCAGCACCACACAGCAGTCACCTGGATGGTCAGAGTCCAGGGTCAAGCACGTGCCTTATCCCAGCAGAGCTGTGGTGACAGAGCAAGAGTGATGGCAGAAGACCACAAGCTGCACAGGGACAAGGGACCCCGTTACCATCCCTGAATCCCACCCAGCACGTTCAACCCAGAGGCCTTCAAGTGCCAGACTGAGCTTCTGATCTCAGCTCAGCCAGAAGAGCTATGATGATAGCCGACTGCCTGAGGGACCACTGCAGTGGCAAGCTGCATTTCAAGAAAATGCTTCTTATGAATGGTTTTGAAAGTAGAAATTAATGTCAACAGATTTGCAGATGAAAAGAATTATCTACTCCTGTGTCAGTAGACAGTTGGGAGAAGCTGTAAAAGCCTTACGGGTACAAGACACAGACTTGCATGACGCGCTCAGGAGTTAGTCACCTGCTGAACTTCAGAGAACTTCTCAATAGCTGTTTCAAGATCTTCAGGAGTGCCCTACAGACTGTCTTGCTCCTCAACTGACATACCACGTGGGTTCAGATCTTTCAAAAGGCCAAGACTTGCTGTTTTGGTTGATATTTTTCAGGACTTCAAAGCCTGGACTGAGATTTGCTGCCCACTCAGAAGCCTGCTATCTTTGGCATCCCCCAGAATTGAAGAAACATCAGAGTTTGGCTATTTTTGCCGCTGGCTTTCCAATCTAGCATTAACAGCCAGTGTCCACAAACTACATCCTGAAGCTCTTACTCAATCCCCATGGAAAGTTTGCTGGAAGAAAGGATGAGTAAAGGTTATGACATTTTTGTCTTATTATTTTTATTATTATTAGAGAACACACAACAGCTGTACATCCAAACTTGATATTTTTTACAAGCCAAAGAGCAATCACGCTTTTCTAAACCTTGGCATGTCTTTAGCTCGCTGCGCAAAAGTTCCAGGGGGCATGAGTCAGCTTACAAACCCATAAAAATCTAATTATGGCTGATGATCATCCTTTTGTTTACACTGTATGTAAAATGCTAGCTGCTTCTGATACTCACTGCAGGAGCAAGATTTACCATCAATCTTGAAATTATTTCTATCACACCAACATGACTTCGAATGGCCCATTTCGGATAGAACAGAACCCCCACCACACACAAAAAAGGTCTATTTGCCAAACGCTTGATTTCTCTCTCATACAGCTACTGAAACACTGCATGCTCTAGAGTCTTGCTTAAGTTTACAAAGTAGTTCAAAAAACCACATAATACGGCGAAGTTTTGGTTTAAAGAAAGCAACGAGCAGCAGATCTTCTCACAGACTAGATGGCAACCAACCAACCTCAGGCCACACAGGGAACTGATTTTCTGATCTTACACAGACCTGAGCAGGACTGCAATAGTCTCTGGATAGACTCAGACAGAGGACAGAAAGCAAACATTTAGGTAATCAGGGTTACAGCAATCCCACTGCCCTTTGACAGAAAAGGCCAGAGGAGTGACCCTACTTCTCTGGACCACTGCTGGTGGTCAGAAGGACCACTGCTGGTGGAACCCTTGGAGCAGGTCCCATCAACCAACTGCAACAGGGAAGGAAAAGACAGTCAATTTTCCCTCTCACATGAACTCATTGCTCTTCTTTGATGTGTTTCACTGGCCACCCCCAGAGATCTGCATGACACTTAAACCAAAAATTACATAAGGGTCTGTTTGCCCTATAAAGAAAGTATTTGCTGGTCCAAACTGGGCTGCAGGGAAGCACAAAACACCAAAAAAGGAGGCTACTGGCAAAGAGATTTATATCCCTCCCCCTTCCAGGAACAGGTAGGATTTTTTATTTATTTTTTTTTTAAAAAACTAACTCCAAACCTGCTTGCACAGGTTTTGAAGGAAAAACCATCCTCCTGCAAGCACGGTCTAGCTTGAATCTGAATGAGTCTCAGAGGAGAGTCTGCCAACATGACAGTTCTTGGAAAGCTGTGCAAGCGCAGTCCAAAGTGAGATTTCTAAAAGGAATTCTATCAAATTTACGCACTGCTCATAAAACAAGCCCAGCAGCTGGCAACCGCAGGAAACTTTCAAGGTTAGCCTAATTCCTCCCATCCCATTCTTTCCCCCCAGTTATTTCAAGTTGCTTTTTCACACATCCTAAGTACAGGTACCACGGGAAAGGCAGGTGCTTTCCATACCTCTGCCCAAACCACAGCAAAATAAGCTCGTCCACTTGTGTAGTGCTGTTCATGCTCCCAAGCCATACCATGGCATCCCAGCTATTGGACTCACAGTATCAGCAAGTATCTAAGCGGGGGCAGAAAGGACAAAGACAACTTATGCCCGCAAAAAACGTTAGTCTAAAATAGGCACTCTCAACAAGCAATCCTGTTGTCCATACAGTCATAAATAACAGTTGTGCTAAGTCAAGCCCTTAAACAACAGGCCTGGTTTTACTGCTCCTAACACCCACGGTTTTCTCAGTAAGAACGGGTTCTGTTTTCTTCACCGCTAGGCTGGGAATTCAAATAGCTGCTGTTGTTCGAAAGGTAATAAAACAGGGAATATCTTCTGTAGCAACAGTGGCTGGACTGTCCCCAGTCCAGAAAGCACAAGGCAAAGTTGGTGAAAGATGCAGGGCAAAATATTGATTATTGATTTGATGCAAGCCAGGGGTCTGTGATACTGGTGCATCCAAGGGGAGATTCCCCCCCAGACCACCACAGAAACTGGTAGAGAAACAACTACCCACTCTCTGCCCTTTCCTCTCTCCTCCCCGACCGCTGTTCCCAACCACACACGCCTATGTGCAGATACCAGAGTAAGCAATGAGCTGAGAAACAAATGCAAAAGGTTTAATTACAAATACGAAATAAGAGATTCCAATGAGGCGTGACACTAAAATAAACAAACCTACATTATCTCTGCATGAAAGAATAAAGACTTGCAAGGTATTACCAGGGACTGCAAAAACTCAAGTAAGAATAAGATCCTGAAAAGCAGTATTTCTCTTCCAAAAATATTTTTCTAAGGAGAAAAAAAAAACACCAACAAACAAAGATGACCCTATGAGTATTAAACTTCTGGCACTGTACCATGAATTTCTAAGCCACGAATTTCTCTGAAGAGTTTCTTAGTGCATCTTAGCAATTCATAGAGGAAGTGACCCTCTGGCACGAACACTCAGTTGTCTGGGCTTTGAAGTTGTGGAGGCTTCTTAAAAATGTCTGTATGACACTTACTCTGATGTCCTGCCTCTGAACACCAGCTTTTGACCTTTCATCCCTAGAGAAAGACTTTCTGACTCCCAACCCTGTCTTACAAGAGACTATTTTCTGTGCATTCACAGCAATATTCCAATTTCCGAGGCTTCAAAAGGGGAAGGAAAGCACTAATCATCAGCCTTTTACCATTCTTTCAGTATTACACGTTGATTGTGGTTGATATCCAGTTGTCTTTAAAATGAAAATAGGCTGTGTAGGTCAGACACTAAATATCTGAGTGCACTGAAGAATTATGTTTTCCTTTGGGTTTTCGACTGCCAGTTTTCAAATTCTTTCGGTCCAAAAAGAAAATATGTTTGTAAAGTTCAAATGACAGCATAAAGACACAAGACTTTTACCCGACATTTTACTTAACCTAGTTACCAACCCTCTTGCTTTTTTCTTTACTTTGGGACCAGCGAAGTTTAACCATTTCAATTGTTTCTACATAAAAGCGAATGAGGAATTTGGTCTTGTAACTAACACTAACATCCAGTTACTACCCAAGTAACCCAAAACATTCATCATTATCCAAGGTAGCAACCTTAGTAAGGGTGGGCTCATAAGTGAACTGTTGCTGCTTGTGAAGTACCAGGAGAGGCACAGGAAGATAATTTTCCGTGATGCTAGTAGTATTTGAACCTCTGCTAAGCACCTAGCAGAAGAAAAATAAAAGCCTCTCTTCCAAGAAATGATTGAGGTAGATGATTCAATAGGAAGAACAGTAGGTCATTAAATGCGAGATTTAACATGCTCTCCCTCTTTTGCCAAACTGTCATGATTACTTGAAGACTCATTTCCAGCAGAGGTTGTCTTGCCCTAGGTTAGGATTAAAAACAGATTGTGAATTGTGTCTACTTTGGTGTACTCTGTTTTAGGCTTTATGGCACATACCGCTCAAAAGCGGGAAAACTCACTTGCAACATTAGTAAGTAATTGTATCTATGGACAAGTGGTGATTTAAGTGCTAATTACCATTTGTGACAAGCAAGGATTTTCACATGGGTTTGTGGAACTTGAAGCCTCACAATGCAGCATTTATGTGATTCTTCACCCTCAGACAGCAATGGATTCACAGAGAGGTATTATAATCCACACTGATGTGTCTCATCATGCAGCATGACCCAAACCCAGCCCTTCAAATTCTCAGCTCCGTGGCCCAGCCGCAGGGGCTTGTCATTGTCCCCAGCCCACCACACTGCCACACGCCTCCCAAAATCCACTTCCAAAAAATGGGAGGTCGGCTAATTACTGTTAAAAGGAAACACAGAAAAAATCCTTGATGGTCATGTCAACGAAAGCAATTGTGCCAAAAAATCCTGTCAAAGCACACACGTGTGGGAACAACCTGCCGGACTTCCCAGACAGACCATAACCAAACTTCTGTCCCAAGTCAAGCAAGTTCAGAGCAGCAAACCCTTATTATCAGGGGATCCAATACAGTCCTTTCTTCTCAGAAACTCCTATTGCCTCCTACCACTGAGTTTAAAGAGGAAAAACTTTCCAAGCCCAAGGAAATGACACATTAGAGTGAAGAATCCTATAAAAAAACAATTTGGAGTTTGTAACATCTCTACTTTCTAGCTGACTCTTCCCATCACTTCAGTGCTCTTTTTAAAGCAAGCAATCTAAAGAGATAATTTTATTTGCTGTGAGCACGGTATTTCCAGATTGCGATAAACTTCTGCCATGCAGACGGGAAGTTGCTCCCTTTCTCATAGTGACTAATACTTCAAAAATCAATACAAGCATCCCTTGGGTATTTTCCTTTTAGAGGCTACTCTTTGGCATTTAGCAGAATCAAGAAGTTGCATGAGCCACGTTTGCCCAGATCCCCGTGGCCTCATGACACCACTGTTGGAGGTCCAGTTTCACCCATCTGATTTTTCAAGTCTATAGATGCCTTTCAAAAGCCAGGGTCTCATTTCACACGCTGTGCTGCTCAGCTGCCTGCACATAGCGGCCATTGCACTTTTAATAACTTGGGGTGAGGGAACGTGTGTGTGTGTATTTCAGTAGTAATAATGATTTGCACCATCAGGAACTGTTTGCTTAGATCAAAGATTAACCGTTTCCTTTTTTAACCAGGAACACCTTTCCCTTTTCCCTCTAACACAGGTTTTGGCTGCTCTTGTTAAGAAGTTTTATCTTCCTCTTCAGTATTTAACACTAAATAATTTGAGTGTATGGGTTTAAACCTCATTACAAAGCAAAAACCATTCCACATTTCTCCCAGAGACACAATTAAAGCTTTTAAGTGGGATGAGACACACCACTGAGGAGCACACAGATATTTAAAACACGGGAAACAAGAAAACACAACAGCTCAGGGTTTTATGGCGGAAACTTAAATATGGAGCTTATTACTGTGTTTGTGGAGCAGATGCAATACTCCAGTGTCATTTTCAAAGGCGGCAAATTTTAGTTCTTGGAAAGGGTATATTAAGAGCAGTATTAAAACTCAATTTTAAAAACAAGCTATTCTTTCTATTTGGAGTTCAAACCGTAGCTGAGGAGAGCTGCTAAGTGTTATTTCCCCCCCTAGCAAAACTACAGTGGCTCAAAGTAGAGCAAAAATCCCCCCCTGCAGCACTTGCAAGCTGCAGGGCTATGGATTTACTGCTCCGGAGAGCTAATTCCTACAGCTGCTTCCCAACACTCCGGCTCCTCATTTCCGCTACACCGAAAACACCTGGCTGAGAACGGACAACCCTGGGAGACCTGCTTGTAGATGTCAGTCTGGATTTACTCTGCTCAGCCTGAGGGGAGGGAGCTCAACATTTCACATTAAAGAGAGAAACGTACTGCTGAAGCTCAGGTTTTGCTCTGACCAAAACCCAAACCAATTTGTTGGGTTTTTTTTTTTTGGTGCTATAATCTGCAAGAAGAGGGAAAATTATATTTTTCCTTTGGGGACATGCCTGCAAATCCCTGTACCTGGTCATGAATTGTTTAGACCCACATGAAAGGTGTCTCTAGGCCAATATGAATATCATGAACCCCCCTGGGGTGCGCCCAACACAATAAGCTGCAGCAGGAGCACACAATTTACATCAAGGCCTTTCCTCCCTTCTCTCCAAGACAGCACTACATACCCAGGACATGGTGTCGTAAAAAGTTGGCTGTTCGAAGCACAAGAACCATCTCCAACAGTGCAGCAAACACCCCAATGAAAGAGCAAATCCATGAAAACCAAGGAAAATTCCCAAGCCCCCATGCTGGCGCGTCCCATTCCTCCCCCAGCACTGCCTCCTCTTGCGGGATAAACGACTCCATGTTTGTATTAAGCAAGATTAACTTATTTAGATTTGGCTGCGCGGCTGTCGTAAATCAAAATGAAAGAAAAATATCTTAAGCGTAATCTCTGTTTATCTAACTGTTTCTGCCCATGTCTCTAATTTCTTCTTAGCTCCACGCTGGAGCCCTCAAAGAGTTTCCCATCGGCTGCGGCCAGTCCGTCTGCCAGCCGCGGCCCCATCCGACCGCGCTGCCCACAGAGGGAATACCGCAACCCACGAGTGACTTTATTGAAGGGGTCTGAGTGAGCACACTTGTCATCAGCCTCCTCGGACATCTGAAGAGTCATTGCGGCTGCTTTTCATTGCATGTTAGCACATCAGTGCTAATGCGGATCTGCCCCGGCCTACCAGACGATAACGCACAATGGTTCTTGTATGCACCCAGCGCGTTTTATCAAGCGACCTAACCTAATCCTCATGAAAACATGGGCTGATGAAGTATATTGGCGTCTACAAGATTTTTGTGGGCTGTTAAGCTGTTTTGTTCTGCATAGTTGTGCTTCCCGTAGCACACGAGCGGTGCCAGCGCTGGCTCTCCATGGCAGCGTGGGCAGACAGAGCAGCTATTATCATGTGCTTCGCCAAGGGCTCCTGTCGAGCCTTGGAGCTCAGGGCATGGTGCAGGGGGGGAGCCTCCCAATGCAAAAACAGGATGGAGAGGTGCCCCCCCATCTTTTGCAAATATGCCACAGCAATCTTAAATTTATCTGGAAAAACCACTTGACAAGGGCTTGATGTTTTATCCAAATGTTGAAAGTCTCCTGGTGAGACTCTCAGGACACTTTGGTGCCAGCATGGTGCCAACCCCACATCTAGAACCAGTAATAAATCTCTCACTAAAGTACACTGTAAAAGATCCCTTAAAAGCCCTACAAATACCCAATGTGATTCACGTTCTCACAACCAAGTCCAACAATTAATCCCACAGATACACATGGCTTATTTGCACCTCCAAGACAATTTTAACATTCCCTGGAGTAGAGTTTCTTGACCACATATTCACTGAAATTATATTACAGCGTTGCAATATTTAGCACAGAAATGATCATATTCCTACATCAACTGCTCTAGGTAAAACCCAAAGTTTCTTCAGAGAAAAAAAAAAAGCTCAAATTTCTGCTGCTTCCCTCATCCCAATCATTTACAGCATGCTTTGACTCTTTAGTATTACAACATTTTGGATTCAAAGGTAGATAAAAGCTCTAAACAAGCTGTCCAATCCATCACAGACCTGTTCTGCATCTCTTGAGTCATAAAACTGTCATCCAGAAGTGGGTGGGAAAGAAGAAAAATTTACTTTTTTTTCTCCTTTAAATACAGAATTTACTTTAGGTGATTTTAGGTGAATTATGCTGAGTGAGCCCACAGCTGGGACGTTTTCCACACACATCCATCCTCCTTGCCTTTGGGGAGACAACTTGCTGTCGTAACTTGGCCAGCACTTTCAGGCTGAACCCAAGCCAACCTAGAGCTGTCATTGCTGGGCTTCTGAGCCTGGAGGAAACGCTAATAACATAACACCGTTTCCAACTTGCTACAGATAAAACGCGTGACTTCTCTACCTTGGCTTTGCCATTCATCTTGAACCAGCAGGGCTGAGAATGAAGCAATTTCTCTCAATATAAAGACACTTCATCCAAAGGTCCTTCCCCTGCTTTTGGGGAGGCCACGTATTGGAGTCAGACCAGAGCCGTGAAGGACCACCACACATTTCACTAATTATCCTGAGGCTGTGAAATAATATCTGCACTTTATAGATAAGAGATAAAGTGACAACAGTTCCTCGAGCTTCGTCCACACTATGATTGAGGTAGAAACCAAACCTCCAAGTGCTCTCAGCTCCTCTAGTCCTCATCATCCCCTTATCACAGCAGCACCTTCCTTTCTCTATTGGGTAACTGAGCTCTGTCAGCATGCAGAATCGCAGAATCGTTAGCTTTGGAAGGGACCTTAGAGATCATCAAGTTCCAAACTTCCTGCCCTGGGGGGTATGTTATATTTATTATAAGAGTAGGACATGAGCAGAAAAAATTAAACTCACAGGTTAACCCTGTGCATGAAATAGCAAGAGCAGGAGAGATGTGGAGAGCCCAGAAAAAAAATGAGATCAGAGCTGGATAGTTCACTGAAGAAGGAAAAAGTTCACGATCTCCTTTTCCCCATCCCAAGCTGTATGAATCCCACTTGAAGAAAATTACATCCATCCTGCAGACTTCTCCCCTAAGGTAATAGGTGTATAATTGGCAATTAACTCTGCTTTGAAACCTTTGTTTTTCAGCAAAGGAGTCTGGTTTTCCACACTGTGTGTGCAAGTATGCACAATAAGAACCAGACCCATCCTGGGTGGTATAGAGACAGTAAGCTCATCAGGAGCCGCGTATTCTACCATATGAGACATCTTTTTATTTGATGCCAAAGAGGAAAAGGGGGTGGGAGAAAGAAGGATGTGTAGTGCCTCTTCTCCCTCCTCTCTCTGCCCAGGCACGATTAATTTTTGTAAACTCCCAGTGGAGCCTGTTTCCACCCAAAGGGCACTCGTGCAGCTCTTGGACATGTGTTCTATGTCTCAACAAAACATTATCAGAAACAACTTACAGCAAACACAACAGCGTGTTCTCAAATTTGTTAGAAACATTATTGAAGGGATTAAATATGATCAGTAGAGATCTGAAGTTGCTTTACAGCATGTATTTTAACTAAAAATATGTACAAAACTAAGTTATGTTCACATCGAAGAACTAAATCACCAGAGCCGAAAGGTAGCGAGCAATTTTGTTCTCAGCGTACTTTTACTATAACATGTTTTCAACTGTTTGACTGACGTCAAATTCAATAACACATCATTAATAGGATTTTTTGTTCAGTTTCTACTCAGATATTTTTCCTATTTCAAATCTCTCCTTATAAATCTCAAATTAGATTTTATACAAGGGGATTTATCAACATTTAAAAGAAAACATGAACATAGCTGATGCTTGAATTGATACACCATAAAAGTGCAAGAGGATGTGTTTTTATCACCAACAGGATGCAAGTTAATGCATCATAGCCCTGTGCTTCGGTTATTGCCGGGTAAGGCCAGTGCCATCATTTCTAGCCACATCTTCAAAAGGAGGAAGAAATCAGAGAAGCAGTAATTCCACAAGGAAAACGTGCATAAAAAGATCTATAAATTAGATAAAAGGTTGCTGTGTAACGAGGCTGCAAACAAGGAGAAAAGTTTTCTCCTTTTTGCTGTGCTCCCACCAGAAACCAGGGGGGCAACGAGTCACTCTTCAGTTCTGCTGCAACCACAGTAATACCTTCATACAGAGAAAAAAAAATAAATATGATGGTGAAGTGACTAAAGGAAACCTGAAAAGGGCCTTTGAAAGAATTGGCCAGAGGTAGCACATGTACAGAGCAGACTGCCATGATCTAGCACATGCTGCTACCTGACCCCTAGGAAAATGGAAAAGATAAAGTTTAGGTTGGCAGCCAGGAGAAACATCCCATCAGGAAGATGTATGAGCTCACAGCATAAGCTCCCACAGGAAGAGGTAGAAAAGCAGTTCTTTGCTACTTTTAAAATCTCCAAGACGGCTTTGTGGGAGGGCACAACCCTGCACAGGAGAAGCCAGAAGCAAGGCAGGATTAGGGGGATCAAGGATCTTTACCTTGTTTTGGCTTTACTATACCTCACCAACAGGTTTGCTAATGCCATGGCAGGACCAAGACCCAACTTTCTGAAACCTCTCAAGCTGAGATATCCCCCAGCAAGAAACGTGGGCAGCATGGGCACATTTTCCTGCTGCCTCCCCTGCACTGTACAGGGATGCTGGATGGAGTCTTTCCCTACATGGAGACTGTGAGAGGAGCGGAGGGGAAAGCAAGGAATTAAGGAACAGCAACAGGCACCACGCATTTTACCTCCAGGTGATTGGGAGGAGGCCAGCACATGTTGGAAAGAACTATATTTTTTTTACTATTCAACAGAGATCTAAATACGTGTTAATGAGCGCCTGGCGCTGAGCCCACTGCCAGGGAGGAGCTGTCGATCAGTAAGGCCAGCTCTCCCAGTGGTGTTATGAGCTGTAGGAGAAGTCAGGCACTGGGGAAAAGCCAGTTTTAAAATTGCAGAGATATACTTTAGGATGAGGAAGGAAAAAAACCCAAACAACAAAAAACCACGCACACAAAAAGAGAGCCCCTATGCTGAGCATTCTAAAAGCTGCAATTTGATGAGACTAAGGAACCCCAGCTAACGAAGCTCCTTTCTTCAGACTTTTGATAGCAAATTGGTGCTGGTTGATAGCAAATTGTTCTGGTTTTTAGTGCTGGGTTTGGTGGGACGGTGGCAGGGAGAAGTGCCTGGGAGTGGGCACCTCATCAAAAACAAGGCTGCAGCACTCACCACACCATCACTCTCTCACCCAAAACTAGCACCATTTTCCAAACTGGCCCCATGACACTGAAGAACACATCATGATTTCTGAGCACTAACAAGACACGATGACCTGTGCTAATTCTTTCACTTAGAGGCTGTCCCACCAGGCACTTCAGCACAAAGCAATGACAGGGTAGCAGGAGTCCCACGAGGAGATCAGCCACCCCAGCACCAAGCATCAAGGTGCTTGTGAGTGCTGTAGAGGGTGGCTTAGCCATAACTCGTCTCCACCACATAAACACCTCAAGTGAGGAGAGCCAGGGGAGGAAAACCTTAATAAAATTTCAAGACCTTGGTGCTATTTTAGCATAGGTGTGACTGCAAGAAGACTATGGGGACATTGAGGGAGAATACACATCAACGCTTCAGCTCCACAACTCATCTTTGCGGCCCCCTCCCCTCGGCAAACGTCTCCCAGCCCAAACCCACCCTAACTGCAAACAAATTAAAAACAAACTTGGACTCGCAAAATGACTAATTTTAGTTTTGGATTTGTTCCTCTTTTTATTCCCTCCCCTAAAAAGAGAAACAAAAAAAAAAAGGAATAAGGCTGTAAGGTATAATGAAAGCAACATGTGATTGCAATAAACCAACTGCAGAGCAACCTAAACACCCATGTGTAGCTGATCTGAATTATTTAAGGTTGGGGGAGATTCACAGCATGGTTCAGCTCCGGCTTTGGCACGCAGCGGCACCACAGCCTGCACCAGAGATGGGCACAGAGCTGCACCCACAAGACCCCAAACTGCCAGGTGCTACAGAAAAGCATGACACACTGATACTTGTGGGTTTTTTCCCCATTATCACTCACTCCATTTCTGAGGTTTGTTTTGGAGATACGCTTCCCATCCCTGATGGCACCCTTTGGCAAGCCAAGAGCCCCAATCCAGATTGGGGGCAGATACGCAGCTTCCCTTGGCAAAACTCTTTTCCCCATAAGATCTGACAGAGACCAGACACCCGTTTGCCATGTCTCACTAAAGCAAAGGTATTTGTATTTGTTTTGGGTCTTTGGGTCATTTTCCAGAGCTGCAGCAAGAAAGCCAGCAGCATCACAACACAGCCTCCTGCTCCGTGAGTTGGAGAGGCTCAACTCGATGGCAGCGTGTCTGCACTTTCAGGCAACGTGGGAGCATTTCCAAAAGGAAAACCACAAAAAGAGTGCCTCTTAGCACAGGATACCCCAGTGCTAACAATAAGCTTTCAGCAATTAAAAAAAAAAAAAAAAGTGAGCAGCTCCCAAATTGCCCATCCAAGAGTCTGCTCTGCATTCAGCTGGTGGTTTCTGAGATAAACTTATTTTAGGTGCAGCAGGTAAAGAACAGTTCATCCCTTGGCTCGTTGGGCTTCACAGTCCAGGCAATATTTCACATACCACGTGAAACATGAATGCATTGTGCCTTAAGGAGATCAAATTTAGTAACTCTAAATGCAATACTCCAGCAACATTGAGATTCAGTTGGATTCATCTCTCTGCATTTCTAAACAATATGGGAATTATTGGCTTATTAAGGTGAAAGACATCTGTGTATTTTAATAAAGTTAATACAGCTCTAGCAATGACTACCAGGACCACAACCTAGAAGGGCTTGTGATCATTTTATAACTAAAATAAGCCATCGATTCACCACATGGCCCAGGGGAGATTGCTGTGGGCTTCCCTTTGTCAACCCAGCTGAAAATCTAGGTAAAAGAAAGCTGAAAACCAGATGCTGCTTTTCTCAATTGATCTCGCCTGGGTAAATCAAGTACAAGAATCTTGGTCAGATTGGCACAGCCAAGCACCACCCCAGCACTGAGCATTTACCTTCATGAGCAAGACTAATCAAAGAATCCACCCCAACGAGGCCTTTCTTATGGCACTCTCTACCTTTCAAATGCACCCCCTTGCCCTTTGGTCACAGCAGCAGTCTTGAGGTTTTCCAATGGTTTTTTTTGTCTAGAAAATGAGTAGGTGGCCACATGCAGCCTTGGTTACTCCATGCAGCTGCTGCAATTACCCAAGCGTGCAACATGAGCAGCATTTCCTTGGGTGGCAGTGCCGACGGTACCCGATCAGGACCTGGCCCAGACTCTGAAGAGCCATTTCCACATGTTATTTTCAGTAACCGAGTCAGTTCCCAGCCCGTTTCACCACGCAGAGCGGCAGACGCTACTTATGCTGGCACTGCTGCTGCAAGAAGCATTGGTCGGACGACAGCTTGAAATAACTCCCTACTTCAGTAGGGTAACCAAGAGCAGACCTTGGCTCCCGCTTCTTCCAGCTCCTTTGTAGCTCCGGATCCTAAAATAGAGCTAGGGATATGTTTCGGAGTTCTGAGGTTTTCGTTGTTGTTGTCTTTTAAACTCCAGTCTCAGAGTCTATTTGCAAAACCACAGACCAAATACAAGCCATTCCCCAGTCATGATACTTTGTGGTAAGATTTAAAAAAAAAAAAAGCTTGGAAGGACCTCTTGGTAAACTACGCACATAATATTTCAAAGCCACGTATAACTTCATTATGTAGTAAATCAAAATGACTTCAGCCTTTAAGCAGCACAATATTCTGTGTAAGAGGGCTTTTTTTTAAACGTTTGTCATATTACAGAATTTACAGTCATCCCAAACATGAAACATGGGCTGCAATCACGCAAGCGGATCCAGTATGTGCACAGAGCATCACCAGCTGCAGTGAGGTTCATGAGGACAGCGGGGCTTCCTCACATAACGGAGAATGCGGAGCTGGGGCCAGCATTCCCCTACATGCACCTGCACTCCACCTTTCTCAGATGTTTTGCACTAAATAAGCAGCAAGAAGGCAAGAAATTAATATTTTTAGCTTCTGGAAAGATGTTCATTACAACATCCTTTTTAAAAAATATATATATAGGTGCAACTCATCTGTACACACATACACAAATAAGTTACATCCATTATATATATATATATAAAAGCCACACATGTATACGCAAGAGAAAGACTTTGCAGTGTTTCAGTATACTTGAATATCCATCACCTTTGCAATATTCTCTATAATGCAGATCTACTCAGGGTGGGGGGGTATTGAGTTGAAAACCTTTTCAACTGAGTTTTGGCTGACAAAGATGATAACTCAATTCTTCACCCATGAATTCAAAGCTACAGACTGTATTATTCTTTCCTTCCCCCTCCACCAGCTCCCAATGATAGAGAGTTCAAAGCCTGGGTGATGTCCTAGCAGGAGCTCTTCCTGGTGAGCCCCAAAAGCCCACAACAGGGCTCCTTCCCTTCCACAGCAGCCTGCTCCTCACTCCCCATTAGCATTTGCAGGATTAGAGCAACCAGAGGGATAAAAAGGAGGTGCTAAACCTCCAGGCATCCATCCCTGTCCCTCAGGATACCCTACTGCTGCTGAGCACCCAAGGTTGCTGGCCCAGTTCCCCTCCTCTTGCTGGGCAGTCAGGAGCAGCGCATTCCCAGCGTGGCTTTGAGCCCAGGAGTTACACGGCCAAAAAAGAAATAAACACTGCATTTACACCAACCAACCTTTCCTGTTGATTAATTCTTCAACCCAACCATTTTTTCTTCAAATCAGATTATTTTATCAAAGACATTCAAGTCACAAAAATCAACATTCAGTGTCCCCCAGCAATCTTCTGACAATTCCATGTGCACTATCGCTTTCTTCCTTATAGGTAGTTGTATCAAGGACTTCTGCTGTGTCCTCTTCTACCAGCCCACGCAAACGCTATCTTGCTCACACACGTGCCCGGGCACAATTAGTAGAGCTTGACACATAGAGTGAGATTAGCAAGTTAAAACAGGCATACCTTAATATACAAAATGGCATTTGTATCCTGCCTTACTGGGTCATTTCAACCCCAACCTTGGTCTGCTAGGACATCCTAGATACAGGACCTTCAAAACTAATTCAGAATTATTCCCGGGTTGGCTGCCAAAGACAACACCACCAAGGTCCATTTATTGGCACAGTTTCTAGCAAGACCTTTGTAATTCCCCAAATTGTACAGTCTCTATGGATGAAAAGGAAAACAAGTAGTAAAGCCATGCTTTTTTGCTGAAAATGTCCTTCTTGGAAACCTATTGTGTTTGGAGCTACGCCACTCAAATTCAGAGGAAAATCTGTTTATTTGCACATCAAGTACATCTTATTGTTTCTGGACATTAGTATGTAAATTGTCAAGTACAAATTCATTTTTCCACTAGCTTAAGTGTTTTTCTGCCCTATAATTACCATAATCCAAGAAAAAACATGTATTTCAGAGAGCTCCATTTTAGCATGCTACATTCACATATGATCAACAAATCTGATTAGAAGAATCTCCTACTGGTAGTTAGGATCCTATTTTTTAGTTGACTCCAAACAATCCTCTCCTTGGCTCCAAGAGATATTTGACACCTCTTAAAATAAAATCTTTATTGTTAAAAAACAATGAATAACAACTTCTAGTCTTTCTATACTGATCAAAATACAGAAACGTGCACGCTTATTTTGTCAGTGGTACCACTCCAGTGTTCAGATGAATAAACTCCTCTACTGTTTAAAAACGTCTGAACAGGGCAGTTATCAGCTTAAAAAAACCACACATACATAAAGAGAAATTCAGTAAAATCAGAACTCCAGAGAAGGAAGAAAATAAAGCTATCAAGAGGTCTGAAACAAAGATCACTTGCTCAACAGAAGCCGTTAATTCAGCTGACAAAGACAGCAGTGTTGGTGACAGACCTAGGTCCCCAAAACTCACATGCAACCAGAGATGCTGTGCAAGGCACCATCAGGAGAGAGGTGGGCAGCAACAGTGGAGGCAGAGACGAGACTACATTGGCAGCACGTGCCAAGAAGCCACCAGAAAGGGGCAGTAAATGAAAAACCTCTACAGTGATTCCTAGCAGGAGTGCCATGGTGACTTGGGATAAAGAAGAAAGTTCAGAAGAACCTGATCCATGGGCAGAAGACCTGAGCATGCCCAGGAGGTCTGGGTTTACTCACTGCTGCCCTTCAGTAGCGACTTGCTCAAGGTTATGATGTTGTAGCCTTCAGTAAGTCATTTCTTTGTGTGCTGACGCCTCTTAGAAGTGTTTTTCATTTGTTTCAACAGTCATTTGTTCAGGACAAGGCGTACCTTCCTACAGTTTGGGTTAGTATCTCAGGCTCTGCGGTTCTTAATTAAATGCTGCTGCTAATAATGAAAGGATACAAGCATAAGGGATGGAGTTAATTTACTCCTCAGATGTCCTATTAGCTGCTTTCAGTAATCACACAAAAGCTTGAGGCTGTACATGTAACTGAGGAAGACCTGGCTATCCCTGGACAGAGCACAAATTTCTTTCAAGATGTCTTGTTTTACTATAAAAACAGTAAATAGTTCATTTTGAAAATAATCGCAACAAATGACTTCATGTCCTTCTAATACTCTGAAGATGCAGGTCTCATGTTCTCACAGAAAGAAAACTAAAGAACTAAAAAGCAATACCAGGTTTCGAGTCAGAAAATACATAAACCCAGTAAAAGCACACAGCCTGGATTGACAGCTGTTTATCATTTAAAGCCCACACAATATTCTGCTTTCCTGCCCATGAAGGCAGACACCCCAGATGGACTCGGCACTGGGGAAAGTCAAGAAGTCTTAGATGCAGCTTAGTGTGAGTCTGATGGGATTTCTGCTGGCCTACTTGCGACAGGGTAGCAGGGTATCTATTTCAAAATCAAAACCTGCTTTTCAACAACAAAAATTCCACATTAATAGCAGCTAATAAGACAACCTACAATACTAAGGCTGGTGGGGAATCTGCTGTTGCATTTCATTGAAGGCTTTAGACTAATCTACAGCAGTGATCCATCAGAGAAAAACGCAACACTGCTTTTTTTGTCATCTTCAACTTTGTAACCATAATGCTTTGCAGAAGATTGCCCTGACACTTGCATTCAAAACCCAATGATTAGAGGCATCTACATATAAAACATTTTCAGAGGATCCCTTTTGGTAACAAGCAGCAGGACTTCCATTTCACAGAACAGACATGGGAATAAATTTAGGAAAGGTTTGCTTTCTGTATGTTAGTTTAAAACTTTGAGTGATGGAAATCATTGCATGCTTTGGAATAACTAATATCCCCAAGTCTCAGGCACACCAGCACTTGCAGGCTAAAGTATACCTTTTATGAGCAAAGAACTTAATGCCAAGTCAATTTTTATATAATATAAAGTTGTTATGAAGTGTAATTACTATGTAGTATAAGCAAGACCTGAAGCTATAAGAAAAGAAAACAGGATTGTTTTTTGGTTTGGTTTTTCTTCTTTTCCAATCAAAACTAAGGAATAAATAATTTACTTTCTAGAGTTTTTCCTCTATAGTCCACATGACTGGAGGCAAAGCTTAATAAGCCGGATGTGTGCATTAAAGGTAACTAAATCCATCTTCAGATCCAAGTTTAACAGGTTCTCACTTTAATAGTAAGTTTGTCACCATCTGAAGCAAAATGAGGATAAATTCTTGACTATTTTAGACCCCTGTCTGACATCACTTGTTAAGAAAGCTGTTGCAGACATAGACTTTCCCATAAAACCCTAAGCCCAAGTGCTAGGACTCAGACTACACGTATGAGTTTGTGATGTTTTCTGGAACTTATGTCATACATTAGGGTTTGGCAGTAGCGTTACTTCCTTCTCATTTTCTGTTGTTCATTAAAACATGTTGGGAACAGGGCTTAGGTTGTTCATGGCCCTATTGCATAATTCTTCGCTTTAAATGCTCATCAGAAGGTGGGATGTCAAAGGGAATTAAAGCAAAGAGAAACTCCAGTGATGAGAACAAAGTTGTGTTTGGGGAAAACCATCCCTAAAGATACAAGCCAGCAGATGTGTCAGGTGTGCTGAAGACAGAAGGCCAGACTGTTCCTCTCGGCCCCTGAGCGTGTCTGCTCGTTAGGGGAATACAGGCGCAATAAAGAGAGGCAAAGCAGCAGATCTGGTGCCAATTCTTTGGGAGTTTCTGTCAACAACATCTGTGCTCATGTCAAGTGCTCAGATGATATCAAGATAAACTGGGCTCTCCCACAAACAGCAGTTTGTAAAATCTAGAAAGGAAATCTGGAACAGGGCTGAGAATTAGCATTAGAGCTGCTTTAATCATCTCATCTAGAGAGCAAATACTGCTCTATATTTGCCCACTCCTGTGCCACTATGGTACGACAGGCAGCTCAGCATCACAGCCCTGGCTGCCAGCAGTGACCTTAAAGATCATCTAGTTCCAACCCCCCTGCCATGGGCAGGGACACCTCTCA
>JAOXJM010000052.1:44940943-44983105 GCA_026413425.1 Tringa solitaria
GTTTTGGACTACAGAGGCCTGCAGTACAAGTGGATCTACAATTTTGTTTAGGGAATCCAATGCCTCAGGTATCTATGAGAGGCAGAATTTTCCTATGGAGCCAGCGGCAAGGCTCCAGAGGAGAAATACAGTACAAGCCACTTTATTTTGGAGTAAAAGACTTTTGTACAAAAATTACCCGCCCCCTCTTTTTTTGAGAAAGAGACAGAGCACTGAAGCTCATGGGTTCTCTAGCTTGGGTGGTTTTCTTTTTGGTTTTCATGTTTGGTGGTGTTTTGTTGTGGGGTGGTTTTTTTATTTATTTTTTTTATGTGGTTATTCTGTTTGTTTACTGATGTTATCTATAGTTGTGCTACAACAGATTTTGATCTCAGATTCCTTTGCAATTGTCAAAACACCCACTTTGATGCAAGCAGCCAGGGAGTCTGTTCAGCACCTTCACATCATGCTTTTAAACTTAACAAATAACTCTAGAACACTGAAGCCCTGGATCTGAAGCTCACCCCCTCCCCACACCTTCCCCAAAACTCCTACAAAGTAATTTATTGCAATACATACTATTCAATAGCAAAGGTAATCTCTTTTCAAAAGCCCAAGCTTGTAAGCATCCATGCAATTTATTTCATTGATGAGTTCATTTTTCCCAGTGGTCTTTGAAACAAAACAACATTATTCACGATCAAATCTTGAGGCTTTCAGCTCAATTTTTGCTGAGATAAAGCTTCTATTGCTTCTAATCTGCTCGTAGTGAGAACTGATAAATTGAACAGAAACATTAATTGAGCCTAATACTAATAAAGGAGAGTTTGATAACAAGACCTCCATCAATCTGAGCAATGTTTCCACTTAAGGTGAGGCAATTAAGATAGGTCAGAGACCTAAGCCTTGGTATAACTTTACATACCTGCTGACTTAAGAGGCATTCACTGGGATTAACACAACCAGCCTAATTTCTCTCCATGATCAGAATATTAAATAAGACTGAAACCATTAGCATTTAATTTCTTCCCCTTGTTACTCCTGTGCGTGGAGTTCTGCAGCCTCCCAGTCGGTACGAAGCACCAACTACTAAACGAAGGAAAGCTATGCTCGTTATTTCCCACAGCCTTCCAGGTTTGAAGATCAATATTATATTTTTCTCTACAGATTTTCATCTGTTCTGTCTTCAGTTGAAATGTTCTCAGCGGTGAACATCTGTTAGAAAATCTCTTACAAAACCCCACTTAGTCTATGGCCCTTTAATCAAAGAAGGGTGAGGGTATTAAGAATTTAAAATAATATATCCAAGTTTAAAAACAAATACATGTGTTTTCTATTTGAGAATGTGTGTTATTACTTTCACATTCTGACCTGTTAAGTACACATGCTCTACCACAAGTCTCTCTGGAATTTTGGCAAGAACCGGCATTTATTTAATAAAAGGCCTTATTAATCGTAGGACTATATCGTTGATACTTTGCATTTACACAGCACATTACATTTTCAAAGCACTCAGACATTAAATAATTCAAACAGCCTGTATATTTGCATAGATGGATGCACACAATTGTAAAGGAAATTATGAAACGTGTTCGCATGTTTCTATCTGAAAGAAGTTATAACAACTAAATTCTTGAGTAAATTGAAGATAGTTCACTATTCTTGGCACTACATTATGAAAGAAAGCCTCAAACCAAAGCAAAATTATTCCAGCATGTTTGATAAGGATTTGAGAGTGGGATTTCTCTCACCTGCCTTGACTTGACTTCGAGGTATTTTCCATTAGACCTGGTCCCTCCAGACGTCTTTACAGTCAAAGGAAGGGATTGGTCACACCTCTGTTCCTCTTAATACCAGCCCCCAGAGAGGTCTGCTGTCCCCAGAAGAACTGGTTTCTCACCATGGACTTTTAACTGGGTCTATGTGGTGGACTCAGACCCAGACAATGGGTATATTTTGGCATTCAATAGTGCACACATTTAGGCAGATGAATTCAGCTTAGCGTCTGCCCATCTCTGGCCTGTTTAATTGGATAACGTTAACTAGCAAGTTTAATGTAGCACATAAAGGACTGAAGCCATTTACTTGTTAATGAACACCGCTAGTAAAACTGCGCATGTCAAATTATTCTGACAGTCTGCCATCGACATATGGCTACTTAAAACCAATTTTTTTTCTTTCAATATTCCTACAAGTTTTTAGGGGTCCAGACTCTTAAATGCCTCCGGTTATCTTACACTCTAACATTTGGAGGTTCTTCCTTTATTTTGATATGACCAGACTCCCTTTCACAAGCAGACAAGCAAGACCAGTTCTACGTCAAGATAATACGCAGCCTTTTATCCAGCTATGTGATGCTTTATTAATACCAGGAAATCTCACCTGAAACTGCCTGCATTTGAGAGATGGTGCCTTTTTATACCACAGGAAGGGGAAAAAAAAAATAAAAACCAACCTACCAAAACAGCTCTCGTGTAACTTCAGACCCAACTGAAGCTCTAGTGAAATCAACAGGAGGAACCTTAATATTTGGTTGGTTTGGGTTCAACAACTCCCCAAAAAATAGCTTCAACAGAACTCAGCCTATGAACATGCTTCAGAAATAATGTAAACTTAATTCTAATCACAAAACCCCAACTGGATTATTTTTAATGAAAAGAGAAGGCCCAGTGAATACTCAAAACAACAATCTCAAAAGTTTACTGCACGACTGTGCAAGGATTTGCCTGGGTTTTGGTGCTTACATGCCATCATAACAACTGGTCTGCCAAACCCACGAATCCAGGTTTCTCTATGGTGGGTTAAGGTCACATGCCATGAATATGAACTTAATTTAGACTGTAAAAAAAGAAATAAAAATAAAAATCACTGGGAATGACACTTCCAACTGCACTGTAAAGCCACACTGGAGGAAGAAAGCATTACATGGTTCTGCTGTTGTCAGTTTTGCTGACGAACACGACAACATTAGTAAGAAGTTGAAACATGAACATGTGTGGGATGACTCTTCTCTTTGTTATTAAACCGGTGTCCAACGGTGGGGATCAGGAGGATGGTTTTCCCAGGCGCACGTTCTCAACTCCTGCAGTGTCCCTGAGGGCAGGAAACAACTGCAGGATCCGTGCTCATGGGGAACTGTATTTGCGCTCTTCTCTGGCTAAAAACCCAAACCAGAGTCCTCTTCTTGCAAGAGGGCAAGTACTTGAAATCATGTAAGAACTCTCTATTTAGCTGCTCCTTTCTGTCCCATAACTTTCATCATCCTTTCACCCCCCTCTGCTCACTTTGGAGATCTTCTAGCTCCTTTTGGAGAAGGGAGAAGACACACATACTGTTTCAAGATGTAGGTGAGGCCTAAATTTCTCTCGTCTTTCCCAATAATTACTCATTCCTTTCCCACATGCATGACTATTTATCCACACCACATTTCGTCTGTCATTTTATCGCCTGGCACTCAAGCAGCTGTTGGGAAATTACAACACGGACACACCACACATGTATCTTGTCATTAGAAAACAACCCCAAAACCCCACGTAGCAGAGCAAAACCCCAATCCAACCACACCCAAGTTTCTTCCCAACACATGTTCAGTTTTGACCTCAAGGAAAGCTCCCTGGAGAGCTTGTAACAGATGTGTCCCACAGGCTCATCCTGCTTTTATAGAAACTGCTTAGGCAGACATCCCACCACACCTTTCAAGCTACTGTGACAGCTATATCTTAAGGAATTTGAGGAAGACTGCTTAGGAAGAGATAAAGGAGGGAACAAAGATTGGTCAGAAACATGCATTTTGTAGGGATACATTTAAAAAAGCATAAAAAAAAGGAATTACCACTTGGGAGTGTGATTAAAAGTTGTCTTTATAAACAAAGGTTACATCCTGGATGCATAAACATCCTAAGAATTTGTATTTGGTTCTGGCCAGATCACTTCTGCATCTATCAAAAAATGTGCATTTATATATGCTAGAAACTGAGAAAATTATTTATTGTGCTCTTCAGTTGGAATTATGTAGTGAGCTGTGATTTCACAATATGATAAACCAAGTTCATCGGACATCTAACTTTTTTCAGTCTGCAACTCAATTACACCCAAGCAATACATTCCCCAAGAAGTTCGAGTCTCTTTTCCTTTCTTATTTCCAAGAAAAGCACATTCATCTTTCACTCATACCACACCATTTCTCCACTTTACCCCGCAGGATTACAGTGGTTTACTCCAAACAGGGATCTCAAGTCTCCACTTTTCAGTTTATCATCACAAGAACTGAAAGCAGCTCACTTTCTACATGAGTCCACAGACCTCATCTCTCAATGCAGACATGAAAGTTCACTTCAGAGCAACAATATTCATGCTACAAAACCTAACACATAAACAATTGCAGAAGACTTTAAACCATTTAGTAGAATCCTGTTCTCAACTGGAAACAGAGTCCTAAGAAAATAAACTCACATCTCAAAGTGTTTCTACTTTTTTTCCTTTTAAAAAACAATTTCTACAGACTCCCTAAGCCTTCAGATAGCTAACAGTATCCTGATGTCCTGGTGATATTCATCATGGAGACACAAGTCTGAGAGCTTCCCCACAACAACATCCCAGTGTGCTACTTTGAAACTGCCATGAAGAGTCCAGCTCCGGGGGAGGGACTGTCAGATGGAGGTTTACAGCACTATTTGACCTAAAGTCCCCAAGTCATATCATCATCATTTTCTCTTTTATGGAGACATGCTAGCATGTTAGCATATACCAAAACCTTCCTAATTACTGTGGTTTCCCTTTGGATAATTATCAGGAAAATATATGAGTCTATGAAATCTAAGTGGTAAACAACATGCAAGGGAAAAAAAATAAAATTGGGAAAAGCACTAATATTCTTGGTCTATTTGTGTATGTAAGAGCCTCCCCCCAGGACTACAGCCTGGTAAAATTCCATGTTTACACTGCTTATGAAATTCAAGTATAGAGAGAACATATGATGGTACAGATTCCTTTAAAGATTTTATTGCTTTGAGTTCAGGCCTGGTAGAATTATGAAGGTCTTCCCAACCAAAAGCAATAAAGGCTTTACAGCATCCTGGATAGTCAGAATGTTTGTTTTTATCTTCTTTCTACCCTTGTTCTTCTGCTTCTCCCTCTTTGAAGTTCGTCGCAGAGTAGAAATGTTTTGGTGTTTGATGGTACTGGTCAAATAAGATTTCTGCTGCACACTGGTAACAAAATTCCTTAACCCTTTTAGGAAAGGGGACTGTATGTAAACGTAAGGATAACTATTACAGCAGAGTCACCCATCCCTCTTATCTTGTCTGCAGGGGAAAATAGCTACAATTGGCAACTTGCACTAAAATAAAATTCGTTTGTACTGCAGGAAGGAAACTGCCAATACAGCTGCAGGAGCAGAATCATCCTGCCTTGGCAGCACCAGCCACTTCCCCTGAGCAAACAAGCACGGCCATCACAGGCAGCCAACAGCTGAACATTAAGTTTCACCCTACACAAAACATACAATGCAGGAGATTGAAGGCCCGCAAATAATATGTGAGCACCTGTTTCTTGGGCAGACACGTCCCGCATGGCGCTCATACCAGTGCGCTCACGCCGGGGCTACTATTTCATTGCCATGCGTACCAGCCATAAATCAAAGCAAGAGCCTTTTAGTTAGCGTTGTTAGCACCAAGCATTCCGTTTACATCTGCAAACCACAAAAAAAGTTGCAGCACACAATTCCCTTGTGAGCTTCCAAAAAAAAAAAAAAATTAAACAAGTAACATAAGCTAACGGGCAAGCATCAAGCCCAGAGCCTGAATTCCTCCTCTTGCTTTTGATCTGCTGCTTGTATTTCAAGACCTCCCAGGTTATGAAGCTGTTGCATCAAAAGGCTGGAGAATGACAGCTGCAAACCTCACACTGCCTGTCAAACCCAGCTCAGGGTCCAAGAGCCCATGAAAAGGACTTTGCTTATTTTTATTGCAACACACATTATTTTTCTCCTGTATTTATTCTCTCAACTCCTCCTCTCCATGCACGTGTAATTCACCCCTCCGTTGACTCTTAGCTACTCTGGAAAACTATCACTAAGACCATGAACCACACAGATTATATTGCAAAAACTTAAAATATCTTCTAAGGAATAGTCCTGACTGCTTGTTTCATTCTTAAAAAGTCATTCTGATGCTCAGCGCTGGAAGATCAATTAATGACAAGGAAGTATCACTGGAATCAGAGAAGATAAACCATTTCCTCTCTGACCCTTCAGGAATGACTGCTCACTCCTCAACTATGAATGTCCTCAGGAGAGAGCAGCTTCAGCAATGGGGAAGTCTACAGGATCTGCCTAGGCATCAGAGCAGCAAGGGCAGCCAACACACAGTAGTGCCAACGCTTTTCCCTCCAGCTAAACACCTGGCTCCATGTCAGCCATCCTCAGAACCCAGCAACAAAGAGGGAGGAGAAAAGTACCAATCTCCTTTGGTGGGTTTTTCTCAGTACAAACCAACGTTTTCAGAAAAGAAAAGCAATTCAACAGCTTTGGGAAGTGAGCATGCAAGTGCCATCCATAAGGGAAATTCATTCCTCTCTTTGGAAACTAAGGAGCTTATAGTCCTGCCAGGCAAATTTTACCCTTATTAGCAGTACTTGTATTTTTTGGCATCACTGTGTTATCCCACCCCAGTCATGAACAAGAACCACAGCAAGTACTGCATAAACACAGAGCAAAGGTAATCCCTTAACCTAAAAAAGCCCTCAATTCATAAGGTAACACTGCAACAAAACCAAGTGATCAATGCAGGATCAATGTCCCAGCAGCCAAGCCTTTTTCTTTTTTTTTTTTTTTTTTTAAAGTTGTGATAGCTACAGAGAGATTTATGAGTGGGAATGATCATGGGAATGATGAGATGGCTTTGCAGATGCCTACGTGCAGCTCCTCCCAAGCATGAAGGTGCTTGTTGGAAAAATGTGAGAATTGAGCAATAGAAGAGCTGGCACCTGCTCTGTGTTATTTTTGATGAAGATCACTTGTTTTTCTATAAAATTGCAACACTAACTGAGGTAATGCAGAATGCATGTTTGCTCTATGAGATGATTTTACAAATCTACATCTGAGAACTGAGCATATATTTCTTTCTAAATACAAACAGAAATAAATTTTCACAAAGCTTCACAATCAGTTCTAGCCTAATGTGTGAATCCATGTTCTGGCTGGATCAAGAGACCTACAGGAACAAAAAAGTCATGTCAGCGTTAAAAGGTTCCACAATCACAACTTTGGCAAGTAAACAAGCAAGAGCTGGAACTAACTCAGTTTGGCAAAGAAAGTGACTCCCTATCATCAAGGATAGGCAGCAAGAGAACAAGATGCCTCATCTCCCAGAAAATGCAGCTCATGATGGTAACTGGTGCCAGTAATGATGTCTGACACTGCTCACGGGCTGCACATGCAGTGCACAGGGTATCGATCAAGCTCCCAATGTGGAGCAAGTTACATGATTAAAGGGGAAAACCACTATAAACCCATGTTAAGCCTGCCCTGCTACTTAAGGTATGAGCATGCTCTTCCAGTGGTCAAGGTCAAAGAGGTGCCAGTGCAATGAGGTCCCATGCCAGGCTCCTGCCATGGCTGTGAAAGGCCAGCGACCCCAAGAAGACACCAGACTTTTGGCAGGGACAGCCACAGCACCTCCACCTCCTCCCGCCCGACCTCCTCCCTCTTGTGATGGGAGCGACCATCATGCTGCACCTCTTCCAGCAGGGCATTTCCAATTGCTACAGGAAGAAAGGAAGAGCCAAGAAAACCCCAGAGAGGGTTAAAACACAACCACCACGTAACATGGGCAAAAAGCAGTAAGAAGCGTGAAATGACCTGAGAAAATGAAGGAAGAAATGAAGCCATGCTAAGGAGCCCATGTATTTCCTTTAACAAACTTGGATATTACCATACAGATGGAAGAGGTTACCTTTCCTATTCCTTTTAAGGCCATGGAACAGCTTACACACCTAATCTAGTTAAAGGAGCATTCAGTATAAGGCCACAGGAGAACTTGTGTCCAAGAATATTGGAAGAATATCAGAAATTTTTAACCACCCCTTTGGAAATTCATAATCAAATAATAAAAATCCCATACAATTATAGCTGTATCTACATAAACTTAGGAGGTCAAAAAGTTGCATCCTATTAAGATAATGCTGTATAAGGCAGAAATGCATCTTACTCTTCCAAAAAAACAATGGGAGTTGGTCAACTTATGACTTGGAAACTCTTCCTCTAAGATAAAGGAACATCCAATTTGACAGAATCGCCAAAACTGTTCTTATTAATTCTTAAAACTAATGGTTTACAAATGTGTGTTTACTAGCATTGCTCAAAAAAAAAAAAAAGCACACTACACATAGGCAGCTTTTTTTTTTTTTTAAGGGCACACAATACAAAATCGTAACAGAAGGAAAAAGAAAGGAACGAACTTCTTGTAAAATAAAAACGCCTGAGAGGTTTCAGGCAAAAAATATATGGAATTAAGTAATTCAAGCCAGGAGACAGACCTGCACAGCAGATATCCAATCTATTATTCACAAAGGAGTACTAAACAAAATCCTAATTAAAAAGCCCAAGAATTTACTTCCCTATTATTTAAATTCATCAGGAGACAACGCAAAAAAGGAAAGAATTTTACTTTCCAAATATTTTTTCTGGTAGTTCAGTGGAGTTCTCACAAGATCATCAAGCATACGGTAACAAAGCTTTGTTATCAGTCAGGGAAAAACATCCTGTAAGGTAGAACACTCCAGGCTTCAATCTGTCAGCACCCGCAGGGCGACTGGCACCCACCATGCACCATGACTGGGGAGCAGGGGTGCAAAAATCAACAAACAATTACTATTTGCAATTACTCATTCTAAAAAAGCAAAAGCCCTGAAACATCATTCCTCGGAGCATTTTTTAAACGTGCATCCTTGCAAGGTAAAGAAGGCTGAGGAGCCCTAGCTACCTCCTGGGAGAGAAACAGCTGCAGCACATCGGTAAGGTCATCTCTGGCCTTGTCAGAAACTCATCACTTTTCTAAGGCCATCCTTAAACTAAACATGCACAGATGCCAAATAACAGCTGGCTATCTAAAAAGGCATAGGCATTTAACCTGGCAAGGTTCTTTTGCCAAACCAAAAGGGATTAGGCATTCATGGAGAGGACAAAAATCTGGAGGACGTGGCTGCAAATACCATGTGTAGCAGAAGAGGATGCAGACGGGCAGCTTGACAGCTTCATTGGATGGGGAGCTGCTAAAACCAGCCATTCCTGTTCTTCGATTCCTCATTTCCAATCATGCGCCCAGTCCTGGCACTGCACATCTTTCCTGTTTCCCTTGTCCACAACCACATTCAATAGGTTTTAACCTGGACGGGAGATCAGACACTGGCACAGCACAGTGCCTAAACAAGGCTTAGCTTAAACTAAGGCTTAGACTGAGGAAAGCCTCTTTCATTTCCCTCAGTCATGCCTTGAAGGACTGGGAATCCTTTGAGAAGCTGCTTAGGAGCCCTGTCTAGTAATGCTGTGAGCTGTGTTGCTCAACTCTGGAAAATTTATATGGAAACTTTTGTGAAAATTTTTAAAAATACCCTCTCATACACTGAATATCACCAGGAAACTACAAGAGGACACTTCTAGTTTGAGACTCAAGTTCTGGACAGCATCTTGCAGTTTTTGATGACAGCTGATGGGCAAACTACGAGGGGTAATGGTTCTAAACTGAAAGAGGGTAGATTTAGATTAGATATTAGGAAGAAATTCTTTATGGTGAGGGTGGTGAGACACCAGAACCTCTCTACCCGGACAAGCTGTGGATGTCCCATCCCTGGAAGTGTTCCAAGGCCAGGCTGGATGGGGCTTTGAGCAACCTGGTCTATTGGCAAGTAGGGGGGTGGAACTAGATGATCTCTAAAGTCCTTTCCAACTCTAACCATTCTATGGTAATTAAGAGAGCAACAAGGACACAGCTACAAAGGTAATCCCTACAGACTTCTAACAAGCAATATATTGCATTTCCTGCAGCATCCGTAGCGCTCCTACCCAAAATACAAACAACACTGCACTAACTATAGCATCCACTTCAACCCAAAGTTATATTACCCTTTTGGAAGGGCCACAGGTTTATTTTTCAGCTTTGCTAGGAACAAAACCAAACTAGAAACCCTTCTAAGTACATCCAAAGTCTTCTGGTTTTGTGCACAAGCCTAGAGTGTCACTGCTGGTCCTTAGCCCTCCCCAGGCACCCCTGACCTCTCAGCCCCTTCATTTCCTGCCCTGACTTCAGAGATAGCTGGCCTGAGAAAGTGACAGGAGGGGGAAATAAGATTCCCAAAGCTGTCTCTCCCTCCCCATGCTCCCTAGGAATCCCAGTGTGTAGTCGGGCTCCCTGGGAAACAGCTTTAAAGAAAAAAAAAAAAAGAAAATAAAGAAGTGCTGAGAGACTTTGAGCTGGTGTCTGTTAATTCTTGTACAAAACTGAACCAAGAACGACCAAAACCCTTAGAGGCAGCATCAGCCAGGGGCTGGCAGGGAGCAAGGGAGCAGCTTACCTCCCTCAAAGGAAGGCCACGTGCTAACAAAGGGGGAGCAGCGCTCTGTAAAGCCCTCATCGCACTCCCTCTCCCCATCCAAAAAGGGAATGGGATGGCTGTGCAAAATTTTTCCCCTCCTGTTCATTAGGAGACCAGTCAAATACCTTCCGTTCCAGCTAACATGTACCACTGCAAATGAAAACCTCATAAACACAAGAGCCAGTTTTACAGAGCAGGACTCCTGCAGACAGGGAAAGGCACAAGCACGCTACGGTTAAGAAAAGAAAACACACATCCCCATTATCTCCGGTATTTGCGGTGTCACAAGGCAGCCCAGCTAGTTCAGCTCCAGTTCTTTAAACACTGTAAAAGTGCACTGTAAAGTTGGGGGTTTTTTTATGTTTTTCCACACACACAAGGTACAGGAAAAGTCATCCCATATGCTTGTCCCTTCTGATGCCACACCACCATCAACACAGCTCAGCATTAGCAGCACCAGGGGACCAACTCAAAGGCGTTACCATTAGCAAAAATTTGTGCGGTCCCAGTCAAGCATTAACAGTGTTTTAGTTTTATCAACATTAGCAATCGCTATTGTTTTTCCAAATCTTACACTAGAATGGGCATTTTCCCCCCAAACAGAAGTTCCTGGAAGCCGGGCATTGCATAAAAATCCCACTTTCCACCAGAGAAAATTCCTGTCCCCACGGCCAAACAAAGCCCGGAAAAGGAGGACCTGAACGCAATGGGGGGCTAAACAACTTGAAAACATTTCAAAGATACACTTGAACTGTGATGAAAGGCCATGATTTTAAGAATTTTTCTAGAGATTTTTGCAATTAGCAACGCCATTGTTAAAAATCAAAGTCCTTCTTTGACAAGCTAAAAACAAATTAAAAGCATACAAATACTTATTTCACATATAAGAAGTATTAATTTTGCCCTGCAACCCTTGTGCATCATGTCCCAGTCAAAAGCAAGCTCAAACAGCAGGACCAGTAAGAGCCGGTGCTGGACAAATGAAGCCCCAGCCCAGGCCAGTGTCAATGGGTGCCCAGGAGATCTGGGCAGCGACAGGGGACACACACCTCAACTATAGTTTTCAGTGTCTTCATGGTTCACATTTCTCTTGCAGCTTTATCTACTTGGAGAAAAAAACCCTCCAGGGAGCTGGCAATTTCTAATGAATCTAAAAAATCCAATAAATGAACACTATGACCTTATTAGCACTAAAAGTCTACAAACCTCCACAATATGGAATTTATATACAGCAACACAACAAGGAGCAAAAACATACTGGGACAAGCATAGTAAGAAGCTTTGATACACAGCACAGTACTTTCTTCTTCTAATTTGAAGCAATAATATGAAACACTCATCGGGACAAAGCTAAATTTTCCAAGGCTTTTCCTGATGCTCCTTTTCCCCCAGGAAAAAAGTACAAGAAGTCAACATCTAAAGAAACAGAAGAAATGGCTGCTCAGAGCAGGTCCCAGGTGGCAAAATTTGAGGGTCACTGCAATGCCATTTGTGCTCCTCTGAGGAAAAAGCCCCTGGTCATCTCCAGAACTGGAGCAGATGGTCCTTCAGCAAACCTCCAGGAGCTGGGCAAGAGGCTGGTTTTGGAGGGCGCATGCCATTGCCGATGCTTGGCTAGATGCCACCATGGTGGAAGCAGCTCTGCAGCTCCTCGGGCTGTGGGATCCAGGGCAGTGGGCTGGATGGAGCTGGTGCTGCAGGGAAGGTGAATGGCCCCAAATGTCACTCTCTGGGTGCTGAGGGAAAGAGGTATGGTTTGGGAGCACAGGGGAATACCAGGGGCAAAGAGTCACGGGAGAGCAGAAAGGGTGGGGTCCTGGTCAAGTTTTTCCAGTTAAATACGAAGCACTAAGATCGTATCACCCATTTCAGCCCTTCCCTGCCTTTTATTCAGCTGGAAAATTACACTTTTTTTTCTTTAAGTCTTTTTTTCAGGAGAAACAGCACACATTTCCTTATGTGCTGCAGCACTACAAAATACAGGATACCACGAGTGCATCACTTCATCCAGCATTGCCCCTAAAACAATGAAGCAAAACTGCCAGGGCAACGAGATTAATCTTAACGATTCCCTTTGGGAGCTGGAGCCTGAATGCCCGACTTCATATACATGCCATAAACCACCAGCCTCATCCAGATCATGGCAGACAGTCACCACTAAGGGCTATAAAGAGCTTTCTTTGCAGCGGAGCGTTTGTGTACGCTCCACAGATCAAACTTTTTTTTTTAATGTAGGCCACATCAAAATTATAACACAGAATTTTCCGTCTTTTAACCCAGAACACAGGCGACAACAGGAAATGCCATATAACCTCCAAACTCACCCTAGTTTAGGAAAAGACAGGAATGTGACTCGAAGGCAAAAGGAAAAAAAACAGTTTTGCCATCCTTGGCACAGAGATTAAAACCAGGACAAGAACTGCTTGTGCTGTTCCTCTGCCTCACGGCACCCAACCTGCCCTGAACCCCCCTGTGGGGAGGGCTGGCTTGTCCAACGCCTGGCGAGCCTTCAAAGGAGGACAGAGCCCAAGAGAGGACGCGCCAGTGACCGCAGGGCTGTGCCCTTCGCCGAGGAGAGGGCTGGGGAGCAGAGGGATGGCTTCCTCCAGCATGATGGGGAGCAAAGAGAGCCATGGCACGGAAATGGATGATGAGGGAGAAGGACAGCAAAGAGCCCTGAGGGACAACTGCATGGTACTACACACAGGGACAGTGCCACCCTTGGGGACACTGAGCCTCTTGTGGCTGCCGAGACAGACCCCTGACATCACTGCAGCCTCCCGACCCACTCCAGAGGCACATCAGACAACACACGGGTGCATTATGCCCCATAAACTTCTTTGCCACTATTTTTTAATTTATTTTTTATTTAAATTTGTAACCTCCCCTCACCACAGCTTGGAATTGCGCAGTTTAGGACAAAAAAGCATATGGGTTATGTTCACTAGACAGAACAAAGGTAAAGCTCCAACCTGCTTAAGCTTGAGCGCTTAAGTCTTAAAAAACAAAAAAAATTATAAATTCCTTACACCTCCTGGAATTAAGGTTTAGGGGTTGGTTTGTTTGTTTTGTAATAAAGTGTTAATTATTTGAATTGCAAGAAACAGTTCTGGGGTGTCACGCAAGCCCCAGGCTGCTAACAAGCTACTATGGAGGTTGTAGTCAGCTTAATAACCAGCAACCAGCCAAGAAATGTTCCCTCACTGATGCCGATGAGATGAAAAGAGACACTTCCAGTTCCAACACTGTGGGACTTCATCTTGTCTAATCCTTCCCAAATCAACTGCTTGTTTTTACTCTGTAATTGATTTTGTGATTAGCTTTTTAGGGCAACAAGGGTCAACAAGGAAGAGTTTGGGAATCCACCAGAGCTGATAACCTGAGCGAGATCTTTATCTTACGTGGGGCTTGTCTGAGTTATTACTGAATTTACTGTCTCTTGCCTGTCTGCACCACTGCCGCATCCAGAGAAATTCATGCCATCCCACTGCTGTACAGTGACTTTTTAAGAGACCCTACTGTAAACACAATTGCTGTGCAGAATCATTACTTGCTGTGTTTTGAGAACACACCAGCTTACCTCTGTGGAACTTCAAGCCTAGGCTACGTACAAGGTCAGACTATCAGTAGTGAATCAAACAACTTGTTTCTTCCAAAGTCTGAAACACAGTTTCTTCTCAGACTAAATCTGAACAGTTCTGGAGACAAAACGCCATGGGTACAGTTGGCACTCCTGCTCCGGGAATGTCTGTGGGCAGCAAACACAATCCTTCCAAATTGCATTGCAGTTAAAAACAAACACAACAATGAGGCAGAACCCAGCCCGGCCATGCAATCTGTGCCGGGAGGCGCCTTGCTCAGACACAGTCCCACCAGCGAGGAGGCGCGACCCCAGCGAGATGCTGTTTCGCAAGGAACTGCCCAGGCTCACACCACCAGCTGTCCCCATCCCAGGGTCCATCTCTCCGAATCCCAATCGGTAACTTGAGTCTCAGGTCAGCCTTCCTGAAGGAGCGCTCTCCTTCCCAGGATGGCAAGGGCCTGAAGAAGCCACTCGTGTCTTTGATCTTTCTCTCACCACAATATTAGGTAGTCAAGATTTTAGTATTTTCAAAAAATGTGACCACTTTCCATGCCAACATGCCAATGCCTGAAACAAAGTAAGCAGAAACCTAAACAGGAGACTGAGACACGGGGCTGCTGTCAGACAGCGAGACCAAGAAAAGCTTCTGAAGACCACTGCAGCGAAGATTTATTTTAAACAAAACCAAAGCAAAAAAAAAAAATCATTTATAGTCACTTACAAAAGGTTCAGAAAGCTTTACACAAAAAAGAAAAACTCAACCTAAAGTCAGCTCCTAATGACAGAAATTCCTATAGAGAAGAGTTCTTTGTGAAAAGAACAGAGAAGAAAGACTCCTGTGTCACTAAACCTCTTTCTCCAGCTTTTCACCAGTCAGAAAACACCTCATTAACTGTTAAAGTCTACATAATGGTGGTATTTTACTACCACCTGATTTTTTTAAGCTTACCCAGCCTTGTCAGTAGACGCTGCAACTTCAACCACAGCACTGGCTATATAACCTGTCTGTCAATATTTCCCACCTTTCAATTTCAAATACAGTCCAAGACCATCTAAGCCCCCCCAGCCCTCAATTAGCAACCACTTATGTCCCACTTAAGGCTGAAGTTTATCATTTATGATCAGATGTGTTTCAAATCCCTATAAAACATCCTATATTTGAAAAATACCAGACAACACAAATGCCATTTATCTGTCAATAAACAAGTAATACGGCCTTTTCCTCTTTGAAATGCTCTACTTTCTCCAAGGGCAGAATGAACTTTCACTGAAGAACATGAAGTCAGTTTTGCTGATTTCATGCTTTCTCTTATTTTAAATCTTCCCTCCCTTGCCACATTTGTCTCCCGCAGGCTCCGTGACATTCACCAGCGGTAACAGGTTGTTATGTCACTGCAGTTTCTCACTTCTCTCTCATGAAAATCAAAAGCAGCTGCTGTCACGAGATGGGACACTTATAGACTCCCTCGATTCAGGACAAGCTGCTTCTCCAACGCATCACCCCCTCAAGAAAGTATTGTTTAGGGTAGAGGACCAAAGAGGTGAATGAATAAAGTGACAATATTTAGACCCACATGCCTCTGGCATAGATTAAACCAAAAGGAATGGACAGAAAGATGCTTTCAGGCACATTTTGTTCCTGGCCAAACTTTTGCAGTTATTTGGGTCCATACACATGGGAAAGAGATGGATCAAGCAGAGCTTCAACACCTGGTGTAAAACAGCAGCACCTGCACTCAATCTCTCCCAAAAGCCCAGGTACATTGCTGTACTCGGTGCCCAAACACACATGAAAAATGGCAAAGCAGCTTCTGTGCAGCCTTGCAAGGAAGAAGCCTGTTCACGTTAGCTCTCACACTCAATCCACCAGGCTCCAGCGGTCTGAGTTTGCCAGATAAGCTCTGAGCAAGAATGTGAAGTCTGGGTGCTGCTCCAAACCCAAATCTGAATTCTCTGCTGCTGGCCCATTGTTGTTTGACCAGCACAGGCCATGATGGATGACTTGCCACAGCTTGGAGTCTTACAGAGGAGATTAGATACCTCTCTAAAATGAGAGGTTTTAATCTGGTTTCTGGAAGAAATTCTGCAGTGGTGGATACCAAACACAGACTTAACAACTGTAATAATTCTTTCTGGCCTTAAAAAAATCTAATATGTAAACTGGGGTGTCAGGCATCTGTTGTCCAGAGCTGAGATTACAACCCTGTTGCTCCTATGCAATCATGTAAACCTACATAAAATCTCACAAGATTTATCTCAAAAGAAAAATAGAGGATGAATATGAAATGTTTAATAACTACTGACTTGCTGATGAACAGATGGCCACTGCACACTACAGTGCATCTACAGCTCTTCCCTTCCACAATCCGCACAAACTTTGGCTATGCAGTCATCACTCATCTGCATCGTGTGCCCAAGTGGCTTCAAATGGACCAACAGCTCCAGCCCTGAGCTGCCACTGGGTAGTCAGGGAATCTTTACACCCACCTCTTCCTCTGCACAACTCGGCAATGCACACCCCTACCCAACATCCCAAGGACACGTTGACCTTTGAGGATGACATCATGTTTTCAGAGATCAGGTATTATTCCTCATTATCCTTCCTCAAAAAAGGAGCTGTGCAAGACTGCAGCTTGCACTAGCTTTCTTTAGTGAAGCATGGCTAATGCCAGATAAAGACAGATTAAAAATCAGGTATACACATTACTACTCAGACCGGTATTTCCCTAAAGTCATCATTGCACCAACACAAATCATGCAACTGGATGATAAAGTTCCTCACAGAGCCAACCAAACTCGACAAAGCCTGCATGATGTTGCAGAACCTCTCCCCTTAACTAGTTAAAGATCTTCTTCCAATTTGTGGGTTAAATCTGCTCATCCCAATACTCATTTGAAATGAAATATTTAACTGCAGATTGACCCTTTGATGCAAGCTGCTGTCATAACAGTGTTGTAAACTGGATGTCATCACAAAATAAAAGCTTCACTTTGACTTAATGTTTCATTAAAATATCTTGAAATGCTCAGTCTTAATTTAAAAAGCCAATACTTTTCATTATGTGCTTTTCCAAATTACACCCCTCCATAATTTACCCTTTTTTTGTAGATCTTATATTTTAAACATTTGATCCCGTTATATAAAACTCACAAATCATCTCCATTCTGGTAACTCTGTTTCCTAGAGGCACATACGTGGGACACTTTTGGTGTCTTACCTCTACACCGGGGTACAAAACCCCACGTTTTCCCCAACCATTTCCTCCACACAACCGCACCCACAGCCAGCCCAGGTCCAACAACCTTGACCCATCATCAGAAACGTGCCCGTCACACATTTCTCCTCGCATTGTGAGAAGACACTGGGCAGCAGATGAACCACATCACACCTTCCTCAACCCCTACTGAATAGGAAAAAGGCTTTGAGATGGTGAAACTCACATGGCCTGTTATTTCAACAAAGCTCTGATTTCAAGCTAACAAAGTGTAACCTTATTACTGAAGGTTTAACTATGTTAGTGCTTTTACAGCCTCAGATAGTGTATTTATCTATCCAGATTTAAAAGGCTTAACACTACATGGAGGAGGGAGAAAGGCAGAAGATCACATCAAAGGGACTTTAAGGGTTTCATTTCACATTCATTACCAGGAGGGCTAATACTAATCATGCAAACAGCACCAAAGAAATTCAACTGTGGAGATAAGGGGCCGCACAAGGTGATGCTGCCGTCCCCTTTTTTTCTGAGGGAAAATATCTTTCACAGCAGGCGATGGGGGCTTTGGGGCTCAGCAGTGTCACCAGAGGAGCCAAATCTGCTGAGAGCACCCAGCAGGGCAGGATACAGGCACAGCAACCACATCCCTCTATTCACCAAGGTGTTGAAGTGGCTTAAAAACACTCCTCAGGGCTCCCCATTTATCCCTATCATCATGGATAGTGTGGTTTGCAAATATGCTAAGGGCCTGAAACCCCCATTGAGCTCAGCCAAACTCTGAGGTTCAACACCTTTGGGATAGGAAGAAAAGCCACCAAAACATTATGTATTTTAAAGCAGCCCTTCCATGTATCACGCACCCTGTGTTCAGACCAAACCCTGTCCTCCAATGTGCACAATCATCTCTTCTAGAGAACATGAGCATTTACGAACAGTCAGTCTTTTAAAGATGGGCCTTTGATCTTGTTCCCAGTTATTTATTGAGATTCACCCCAGAGAGCAGTAAAATGTATGAACTAGTGGGAGCAGGCAGATTTGACATTTTACCAAGTTTAACAGAGCAGAGAAATCCATATGCATTTTAAATATGACAATTTCACCAGCTCTGTTAAAATACAATTGTACATTTTTGAGCGGAAAAAGTCCAAAGCATTTCTAGCTGGTTGTGATATCTCAGCATACTTCATAGCCCCGCTGCTCTCCTCCATTCACCTCCAACCCACAGCAATATTAAATGCAAATGAGATGTACTGTACATAAGTCCAAGCTGCTTAACAAAATCTGCTCCACTAACACAATTACACACACACTGGTTTTGCGAGACCAGAGACCCAAGCAGGGTATTACCTCTTCATTTACATTCAGCCCTAATCTAACATGTCATGCAAATGGCACAGGAGGGAAAACGAAACCAAAAAAACCTCCCAGCCCCTCTCTTACCCCTGAACTACCAGACCATCTGCAGTTTCAAAGAAATTCTAGCAAGCACAGCTCAACATCTGCACCCCATTAAGATCTAATTTGAAACAATTGCTATTCGCTATCTCTCTTGTTTTTCTTGGGTAGAGCAGCTTTGATGTCTCCCAGTTGACAAAAACACAGAAGAAATAGGCATTAAAAAATATCAACTGGAAGGTAGGAATTCGTTCACATGAACAACAGGTATCAGTGTTCGGCAAACAGAAACCAGAGCCCCCAGCACTCACGCCTCCCCTGGACACAACTACTGTACGGGGCAGGCAGATGTTGCTTTGCTTCTTCCTAACTATCACGTTGTGAGGAACCACAGCCCTCTCAAAAGGCACTGGCTCTTCCAGCCTGGATTTAGGAAAAGAGAATTCACAGTTATCATAATTTCTTTCATGAAACTTCGTGAGAATCGCAAGTTTGACTTAAGCAAGGAATGACAAACAAAAATATAAAGCCAGGTGATCCAACCCTTGCAGATATAACCTGAATTTTTCATTTTCATTCCTCATACCTCAACTCTGACTTTGGATCTCTGGCTAGGACCATCTTTTCTGAATATACGTTTTGAATAAGTTGCTCACTGCCATTTGAAAGGAAGGGCAATTAAATCAAAATGAATTAATTTCAAGTTCAATACAGTAGATGCCTGGTATTTTAATCAACAGGGAAATAGCTTTCCATTTCTTTAACCTATAAAAGAACACGAATGTGTTATGAAAAACCATCCATCAGCTTCAAAATAATCCATGGAGTCGAAAAGCTGACATTCTCCCCACGTGTTTAATCCTACTATGTGACTCATACACTTATTTTTATCCTTATAATGAAATTATTATTACTGGAAAACTTCTCTTTGCTAAGTCAGTCTCCGTAGGTGCCACACATGAGTTGAAAGCTTATGAAGTCAGAGGGCCTTTGGTTTTCAAGCTAAGTCAGCTGGTGACCAAATGGCACATGTACTCTTTTAATGCAGATTTCATAAAACAAAGCAGTTGCTTGCCTCTGCAAAACTGCCCAAGCACAGGCTTCCTTAGATAAGCCAGAGGTGGCTGAAAGTGTATTTAGCATATGGGAATTCTCTGGTTTGTTTTCATCAGAATATGAATAAGACAGACTGATCCTTATATAACTATGGAAGAAAAAAAAGAACTAAACAGAAAAGTTCCAAGGCTCTGATGACCCAGAACAGAGCTGCAAGGAAGCACCAGCCCCCTTCAGCTAGAAACATGGGGTGATAGCACCACAGCTCCTGTCCTCAGCATACAACATAGTTTGCATTGGGCTCTGATCGTATCATCCTGCAGCCCCACCTGCCTGCCAGTACCATGACTTCTCCACATTTCACGTTGGAAAAACTGCTGTGGAGGAAGGGCTGGATGGGGGCACACCAATAAATGCCTTGGGAGACCAGGAGCCTGCAGCCTTGCGGCTCTGCTGCTCTCCTGGACCATGGCTGAGCTGCACAAAGCTTGAGGTTCACGGAGCCGTAGCACAGCCCAGCAATCAAGCCTTTATATTTGGCAGAATTTGGGGGAGCCACCCACTTCATCCCTGCTGTTCCCCCCTCCAAAAGCACTAGTTACATCCCCGACTTCCTCAGCATCAAAGCGGAAACGACCCTCTTGTTTTGCAGGCAAATCAGTAAGGACAAGAGAAGGCACTTTCTTAGCAGAAGAGAGAAGGGACAAGCAGGCGCCCAGCACAAGGGTCCCCGAGAAAGGGCTGAGATCTTTGACTCTGTGTAGCAGCTCCTGTAGCCTCAACCCATACGACATCCTTCGGTGGTAATGGAGATGGGGGAAACGGGATGTGTCCTGTGCTTGCCCTAGCTGAGTTTGGCAGAGACCCAAACATTTAAAGAGAAGAGGAAAAGCAACTTAAGGAGATAAGCTTTACAAGTATTTGGGAGATCTTCCACCAAATCGACAGGCAGGGGACCAGGTCACAAGCAGATGTGACTTGCCAGTATTTTTCTAGCATCCTGTCACCCTCGCCGTGCACAGAGGCCGGTTTCCCAGAATTTTAGGCTAATGTACACAAACTTGAGGAGAAAAACCCCCAGTAACAGCGCTTTGGATTAAACCCATCCCAATCAGATTAATCAAGTTCTAAGTTGCATATTGTGCTGGCAAACATGTTTTCCCCAAGTCGTAGGTTATAAATATTTACAATTTCCGCAGTAACAAAATGCGAACAAAAAAAGCTGTGTACAGCTCATCAGGAACGGTGCTGAGTGCCAGGCACAGAAGCTCAGACCCGCAGTAGTTTCAGTTCCTTTCCCCCATGGATGTTTCAGCACATTGTTTAACCTACCGCTGCCATCGCGGGAGGGGTTTAATCCAGCACTGCCCCTGGAAGAGGTTATACTGCTCACTCCCAACTACAACCTCATCCAACCCAGTGCTGACCCATGGCTGGCGTGACTGCAGGATGAGCCAAAATAGAGACAGCAGAGAGACTACTGGGGACAAACAGAGAGAACAAGGTTGGATTGAATCCCTAGAAGTTGAGGCCAACAAACTGGAGGAGACGGTATAGTGACAAGAGCCAGCAGAGGGTCAAGAACCTCTTTTGGTGGCAACATGTTGGCTAGGAAAATGTGTGTTATGGAGACGTCTCATGTTCTGTCTAAATGGATTTCCCAACAAGTTGCCCTATCTCCCTGCCACAGCACCTGGGCAGAGATCAATGCAAAGATTGCCCCAACACCAAGCACAACACCAGGGACAGAGGGTCACTGCACCTTTTGGTGGCAGTTCATTGTTCATCAATTTGTTGCAGTGTGAATCCACACTGGAAGCTTTCTCCTCTGCTCACAGCCGAGGCACCTTAATGCATGACACTGTGCATCTGCATGCATGCATTTGTATGTATAAAAAATCTGCAGAAAAAATAAATATACAAAGCTCAAATTCAGCAGATGCCTTAGAGTTGGTCTCCTTGGAAGACTTCTTTCACACCAACATCTGAGCAGGATGCTCCACCTTATCTTTCCTCCCCATGAAGACCTGGAACATGCAGATATCTACAAGAAGCCTCCAGGTTTGCTTTAAAACATAGCATTTTTGAACTGCAGCCAAGATAAGGACAGATGCCCCATAAAGAGCCACCACCGCTGGCTGCCTAGAAGCAGACAGCTCAACCTTGCCCGAGCCCTGTGCTGTCAGGGCCATGCCTGCCTAAAGGGAGACAGAATTTGCTGACGCATCTGGTACCTCCCCAGCTTAAAGCAGCATTAAGACTAACAGTAGATGCCCTACCTACCTCAAAGTCCCATGGTGAAAAGGACCACAAGATTTATCAATGAGAGCTGCAGACTTCCAGGAAAGCCTGAGTGTTTCATGTGGTATTTCAGAGCAGGGACATTTTCAGTTTACATAAATAAAGTTGACAAATGACTGGACAGACTTCTGAAATCCCCCTGTAAACTAAATGAAGCAACTCAGCTTAGAAGTATCTCATAATTAAAAGCACTAGCAAACCAAGTCTCACGCATGGTTATAAAAGCGCCTGAAGAACCAGCAGCTGCCAAGGAAATGACAATAAACAGCAAACGCCCACACGCACACCTTAGTCCTCCTTGCTCGGCTGCTTAGCATCTGCTCATCTTTTCTCCGTACCTTTTAGGAAAGATATTCAAGGGCAAGAATGGATCATTTTAGGACCCTGTAAGCTGGAGGTATTTTTCCAGTCATTCTGAGTGACTGGGGGAAACTTCTCAACCCCATTTTGCTCTCCCATGGCATGGGAACAGCAAACTTCTCCCCCATTTTTCCCCTGCTGCTCAGAACACCAAACTGCACCGAAGCCCAAGAGCACCTGCAAAAGGGGTTGACAACGTCTTGGGCTGACTCAGCTACTCACCATGGTCAAGCATAAAGAAAAAGGCAAGTCCATGCCCTCCTCTTTGAGGTGCACCCAGCCGTCACATCAGCCTGCATAAACACAAAACCACGTCCCCAGCATTGGTGGGAGGTGCTCATAGAAGGCCAAAAGGAGTTTAAAATGCAAACTCCATTACAAACAGTGATATTTTAAACAGTGATATTTTATCTTTTTATTAAAATACTTATAATTTCTTCAGCTATTTAAATAATGCTTATTTCTTCTGTAGAAAGTGAAGGTGAGACACTGGGACAGCTTCCCCTGCAAGACTGGTAGCCCCACACTTGTCCCAGCCTGATGATAGAGTGTCTCATTTCCAAATTCACTATCTTCCATGGTTCCAATTACCATATCTTAAACAACTGCAAAGCCACTGTGCATGCTATCATTAGAAATCTATCAAACACAAGAGGAGCTTCCACACAGAGACCAGGCAGCACAAAGTCAAGTTTTTTCATCACAAGTGTGTTTCCAAGGTCCTGGAGTTTTTTTTCCTGACATTTATGAATACTCCATGATCCGAGAGCACACTTGTAGTCCAAAGTTTAGAGCGAGAGCTACTCTTTTCAGAAATGTCTTAAGTTACGTCCTTCGGGAACACTGTGTCCCACTGGATTTATCCTTTAATTTCTTGGATGGTTTATTCTAAATCACAAAGTCTTCTTGCAGCTGTCCTGAACCGTGCAGTCGATCTCTGAGGAAGCCAAGTGCCAAACAAGGGCACTGATACCAAGGCCACCAACTGCCTCCTATTACCCACCTACACCCATTTAAAAATAATAATTGTAAAAGAAGTCTGAACATCTCTTCAGCCATCTGACTTGTCCTCAGGCCTGAAACGGGATGCCAGCAACAAGCATCATCTTCCTCTAAGGAAAGCTGACCTTTCAGCTTGTGGCTGACTCAGATGTGAGCTGTAAACAACTACAATTTATTATTCCCCCTTAGCCATTTGTTCTCCTCTCTCCCTCTCATGCTGCTCTGCAGAGTGCGGCCACCCTCCTGGTCAATGTGCACCAATACAAACTTTGTTACTTGTGGTAGAAGAGTCCCTTTGCTTGAAACTACCTCTACTACTGCAGCACAGAGTTTCACCTTTGCTCAAAACTTCCTACTGCACAGAGATACTGAGTAACATCTTTGAAAGCCATGGGTCTTTTTTTTTGGTTCTTTAAAAAAAGGAAACAAAAAAGATATTGCATAATCACCTCTCCCCAGTATCTTCCTTCTCTTCAAGAATTTCCTCACTGCACCCCACATCACCTGGAAAATCTGCTCATCCCCAATACTTTTTTTCAGCAATTTGATGACATGCCAGCAGAGTTTCCAGCCCCCAAAATGCAGCAGTTCTACTGGCTTGACAGTTATTTGCTAACCTGAAGCCATAACCACTCCAGGTCTTTCCTTCAGCATTACTGCTGGCAGAGCTGTGCTTCCAATAAGCCTCACACCTTTCACTCCGTGCTTTACAGGATGTGTTATTATTGAACTAACAGAACAGAAAAGCCACTTTACAGCCACCCAGAGCAGCGATCATTCAACATTATACTGACTGTTCAACACTGAAAACAGTAACGTTGCAAAGAAAATCACTTAGGACTCAGAATACTCAGCCACTGAAGTTGAGAGCTGGTCACACAAGCAGCAGCATGGCCACAGGGGTGGCTGAGCGCATCCAAGAGGTGAGGTCTCCGTGGGACTGAAGCATTCATGTTCAAAAACATGTCTGTCTTCCTTAAGCACATCCGTCTTTCATAAGCACATCTGCTAGAGTAATGCAAAGATACTGCCTCTCCCCTGCAAAACATAAGCCTACATAACACATTACTGGTACCCGATGAACAAGCCTGCATCGTGAATCACACTGAGCCCACATTGCTCCCCATGAGCATGCGGCAAGAAATTCTCCACTCAACAAAGCCTATGCAAGCACAGCAATAATTAACTATGTGGAAGTAATTTGTTATTAAAAAGCTCTGAGCAGTACTGTCAAGACACTAGCTGGACTCTCAGCATCGTGGTCTCTACAACAGACCTACAGGCTTTTAGCAACATGGTTTTATCTCTTCTGCCTGAGTCACTTTGTTGAGGGCAAGGGAGCCACACTCAGCCCAGCAGCTTAGGGTGGGTTTGGTGTCTGCTGTTCTCATGAATGCAGTAATTGGGCTGTCTTGATAATGGCAAACACAAAGTGCAATGTATTTAAGCTGACCAAGCTGGCCAGGTAGAGCCCCCTTAAGGACCCTCTTGGGAACTTGAGCTCTTCTGGTCACCCAAAGTGATTTTGCAGCTCCAAACCCAACCAAAGAGATTTAAATGCAGCCAAAGTCCAGTGTTTGTGGCTCCCAAGCAACCCAGAGTCTCTGTGGCTGATGGCACCATCATTGCCCACATCTCAGAATTCGGCACGTGTTACACAAGCATCCAGCTAAGTGAGTAAGAAACTTGTTTTATGGTCCTGATTACAGCACAAGCCTCACCAGCAATGAGCTGGACATCCTCTCCCCTTTTAAGTTCTGCCAAATCACAGGGTTCCAGCCTGCCACAGAAGTCTGATTCAGCCCTCATTGCCACCAGGCAGAGGAGTTGGAGTGCAATGCCATTTTTTGGTTAGTTTGGAAAGTTCTTGCAATCAAATAATAAAAAAAAAAACAAACTCTGGCATATTTTAACATCAAAAGTGCTACTGCAGAGACAACCAGCAGCAACAGCTAGTATCTGCATCAAATCATACACCACAGTTGTAGTCAACAAACTACACGTTGAAAAGCCTCAGCTTCTCTTTAATCATTTTTATAAATTAGGTTGATTAAAAACAGAAGCAAGCAATGACTAATCCCCAAAATAGAAGAAAAGTTTGGGTCAAAGTGACATTGGCAGAAATAATGCTGCTGTCGAGGGACACAGTGATTTCAGCTCAGCAGCACTTGCGCTTATCAAATTGTAAACCATCGTTTTCAGATTTGGACAAAGCCACAATTGTCCAGTTCAGAACTTTTTACTTCCTTAAGCTATTAAAATAAGTTCCTCAACAAGAGAAATTTCTTTATGAAAACACAGCAGCAACGCAGGAATAACACCATGGAATAACACCATCTGAACTCTCAGATACTTTTTAATTGCCTTGCAAACCAACAGGGCAAGAGACATGAATCCAAACAGACCTTAAGGTGCTAAACCCAATCCAGTATTAATTCATGAAGTAGAACACAAGAAGCTTTTCTGTATTTGGTGTTTTTCAAGTTATGGATGCGATTGCTCTCTCAGTATGTAAACTGAGAGCCCGGCCCCAGCTTTTCATTGCAGTCCTCCATCTGCCTCAGAAGGCAACATGGAAACTTCACTGATGGTACCAGTGCAGAGATGAACAGTGAATGGTGTTACTTGCTCAGCATCCACTTCTGCCATGTTCACTCTGGGCTATCTATAGCGTAATTGTGGTCTTTTTTGCTACCAAGAATAGTTGAAAGACTGAGAGAACAAGCTTTGCTCATGGCTTTATCCTCATAATCCTCAATCTTATACAAGAAGAAAATTTTTCTGTGTTTATGCTAAGCTATCTCAACCATGGATTAAAAAAAAGAATTTGCCAAAGTCCAATATGGGCAGTCCATTCAGGAGTGCAAGTACCATAATTGCTGTATTCCATCCTCTTACTGATCAGAGCAATTTTGCAAGATTTTTTCACTATTTCAATGAAAATAGTGTAGTTGTTCGTATTCCTAGCTTTAGTTCCTTGTGCCACTCCCAGTTTCAGGCTCAAAAAACAACAATACACTCAACAGGCAAATACACATCTCAAGGCCAGACGTGAGGGACTTTGTATTTAATCGTATTACTGCATTTTCTGTGTTAACAGCAAAGTACTCAGTGCAACCAATTCCTCCTTTCTGATGTCTCCATTTCCAACAGAGTACAGAAATAGCAACATTTTAAAGTGTAGGAGTCCAGGCGATGCATGTGAATGTAATTGCTGGGGCATTTTATGTGCTGCAAGGCTATATTGCAAGATGATTGATTTCTTATGGCCGAAACTGTCATGTTCAGGCAACATTAAGCTTTGAGTCGTGATATTTAATCTGCAAAGTGTCACAAGATCTAGATTAAAGAGGACAATTGCATATTATTTTCCAACTCTCCAAAAACTCAACAAAAATATACCGATGGCAACAAATTGGGGAACCTGTACGTTTCCTTCCCTTTCTTGGCTACAAGACACCACTAAACATGTAACTCATTCTGTTGGGGGTGTCAAAGGAGATGAAATGCGTAAGCCGCTATGGGAATTTATTACTCAAAAGCATCAAGGGGAGGATAACATTTTCCTCTCAGACCCCCACAGAAGTTTGGGGCTGTGATACGCAGCTCCAGCTCTATGCCCCAGACTCCCAGGGAGAGCAAAATATCACAATCAAAATCAGCTGGACAGGTTCAAACTACCAAATTATGTTCCTAGGCATCAAATAAGCTCCCCAGTGAAAGCACTGCCCAGTACAGCACAGGAAACCAGTTTCCACCCCATCCTAAACCAGGGATTAGAGTCACCAGAGCTATGTTTTATGGTACGCTTCCAAGACCAGCTTTCGTTCACAACATACTTGGTAACATAATATGAGGGTTTTCTTTAGGGAACAGCTACTTTCCTCAGATTTCCAGACTGTTTATGAACCTGAAAGACCGGGTTAACACGTCAATTGGCTTGTACAAGATTGAAACTGAAAACACTGGAAAAAATACAGAAACTAAAACCAATAAGTCAGAACTGGGACACACGCTGCCAATGCCGGCACCAGGCTGATACACAGCAGGAGGAGAGACTGGCAAAAGAGATAATTGTGTAATTGGGATTACCCAACCCACAGAAACCCTTTCCTAGATGACATCAGTGGCTCTTGATGCCAAGCAAGATACCTCCTGTTTCTCAGTCCCCTCCAGAAATGCAAACCTTGAGCCCAACTCAGCAGCCATGGGCTCAGTGACGTCCCAGAGATGCCTCTTCAGAGACAGATCCCCATTGCTCAACGCAGCATCCATCCTCCACTGCATTCTGCATCTCTGCCAGTCCCCACCACAGCTAAAGAATTAGCTTAATTAAAATACTCTGATTTCACATAAATAAAGCATATACCAGCTTTCTTCTCAGGTTACCAATTTAAAGCATGAGACTAAAATGCCTCATAAAAACTGCAAAGTCCAGAAGTCCCAAATGCTATAAGGAGCTAGGGAAAGCAATTATCCATCAGTTTATTTAAACTTGTTCACTGAAAATATTTAAACAGGAATTTCATGCAGAGATAAGCCACTCGGTAAGGCAAGAGGTTATGGTAAAGATATGAGCTATTACATGTGCAGGCACAGGTTATAGCAGAAAGCATTAGGACTGGATGGCATTTCCAATTTAATCCCCTTTTTCAGTTGCAAATAGCTTTATTAAACAAATTTTGCAAAGGACGAAAGTTTTCCATGCGTTGTCTGAGCCCGAAGGCAGTTTTCCTTGTAAAACTTTAAGCAACGTTAAGTCGGAGTTACGAGCGCTAGAAAATAAGAAAACACAAACCAGGTTTTAGACAACCCAGTGGTTGAAGGAGGGGGAAAAAAAAATAAGCTTATGGGAAAATATATTCACAATTATTTTTACTTAAAAAGCAGAATATTTCTGAACATATGGGCATCAGCATTTCCAACTGGGAGAGGGGAAACCTCTGGGCTAGATAGTCCACACATAATGAAATACGATCCCGTCCTCAAAGGCCTGAAAATCCGAGGGCTAAATCCAGAGACCCAAATAGGCCAGAAAACCTCAAAATAATTCACCACCAGCAAATATTTTGAAATATGGGGAAAGAGAAAAGAAAACTTTAAGGTCATTAACGCACACTGCATCAAGTAAGGACAAAGTTAAAAATTCTTATTAAAAATAAAAAAAGGCAGTATCACAGGAAAGTCAACAAAGCATTTAGGAAAGAAACTAATGTTTCAAGATAACAACTCTTAATTCTCCCCCCAAATTTTATCTTCCTAATTAATATTTTGCAATTTCCTTCCAAAGTGGCAAGCAGGAACCCGCTGTTCCCCACAGCTCCCCTTCCCCCCTCCAGCCAGTCCCTTTTAAACTGTGAGAAAAAATGTGATGGGAAAAAAAGTTTCTAAGGAAAGCAGAGCAATGCTTTCACATTTCACATTTTTCTCCAGTTATTCCTCTTCTCCCAACATTACAATGTAATTTCCTCTCCAAGGTATTCTTTATCGCTGGAGATTGAAGGCACATTCTGCGGCTGTTTGATTTGGCCTGTGCTCAGATAAACAAGTAAACTGCAGGAACGCAGAAGTCGACAATCAAGATCAGTTGAGCTGACGGCAACCAGATAAAAAGAAGCAGGTCAGGGTCTGGTTTACTTCATTTTCGTACACATCCTTTTACCCTTCTACAGACAGGGCTACGGGAGGAACTATTGCTCACTTACAAAAAACTTCCTTTTTAAAAGAAAATAATTAATTCATAAAAAAAAAATAAATCTCTCAGCTGAGGTCAGCATTCAACAGCACCATCTTTTATAACTCAATTTTTGCTGGAAATAAAAAGAAAAAATAAAATAAAGCAGGCTTTTCCACCAAGAAGTTCACAAGTGAGGATTTTTCTGCCACCTTCTGCCTTCCTCAATTAGAATCATAGAATTGTCTAGGTTGGAAAGGACCTTTAAGAAGGGACTTGCTCTAAAGAAAAGGCACAATAGTGCACTTGCTGTCTTTCCTGCCCTGAAATGTGAGGAGCTGCAGTGGGAAAGATTTTGGAGAGCCAGCACTGGGAATAGGTGATCTACTGCATTTATATAGATACAGACACACGTATATAAAATATATATGTTAAAGCACTCACAAATTTTTAATTTTTATTTAAATAAAAACCACCACTCCTGCATGTAGAAGCAAATCTGGAGCAAGCCCCACCACATCGCTCACTGGGCTCAACCTTGACTCCTTACCTGAGCCCTCACCTCCCCAAAACACCCAGCTCTGTACAAGCTCAGCCTGCATGGTGCAGGTTTTTTTGGGGAAAAAAAAAATAAATAATCAAACCCACCCACCATCACCAGTCCCCCCTTCCCAGGCCTCAAGTCCCTTGCACAAGGGCTGACTCCGATGCAGAGCGCATCTTCACCCTGTGCCTCCACATCTCCATCACACCCATGGTCACCCGGCTTAACCTCCAATACCTGCTACATTATACTAAATCAGACATCCTTACACATTACATTTCAATAAATAGGTGTAAAAAAAGGAAAGAAAAAAAAACCAAAAAAACTAACACCAAAAAACCCCAAAACAACAACAAAGACCAACCAAAACCCACAAGCTCAAAACATAGAGCTGGGGCAGCCAAGAACAGCAGCACTTGTTACGCATTGGATAAGCTTTCTCGCTTTTACCCCAGAAAGGGCCAAGGTGACACACAAGTTGTTTCTACCCAGTTATTTACCATAAAACCAAGCTGCTAAAAGCTCAATGATTTGCAAATTTGATCAGCTCTAGAGGATTATACTTCCTGCATCTCCAAAGACAAGCACGGCAAGCTGCCCGTTCCTGGAAAAGTTTGCCAAAAGGTATTTTTGGGCCATTTCCTAAAGTAACTCATTCATAGTTTTATTATATCTTACAGTTTTGTTTTTTTTTTTGTTGCTGTTGTTGTTTTTAATTAGCCATTCAAGAAAGGAAACTAACAAAAACCTTAATTTTAGGCAAAAAAATAAACAACAAATAAGTTTCCTATAGCAAGAAGTCAAAAAGAGGTATTTACAGTGCACTGCAGTGGGAGCTTTATTGATGGTTAAAGAGGACGTTCAGTTCAGGAGAGCTGAGAAAACATATAACATTGTTCATAAAAGAGAACAGATTCAAGCTGAGCAAACAAAGCCTATGAATTTGCACTTATCCTCATAAATAGTTTAACTGAGGTAGGAATAAGCACAGAAAGGGAAAGGAGAAGAGTTTTTGAAAGGGTGAAAAACAAGAAAACTCCTTGATTCCCAGGGGATTTATTCATTGTGTTGCCTGGTTGGATCATATCACAAGCAGAAGATGAGGACTTCAGGAAAGCAGAAAGAAACTGACCTCTAAAGATTGTTTTTATTATTGGGGTATTTGTGTGGAGGGCTGGGCCAAGGGTAATAGAAGAGCAATTTGGAAGCAAATTTTTTGAGACCAGAAGGAGCTTATAGTTTTCCCAGCCGTACCATGAAACGTTTATGTGGAGCACAGGGTTGAGATCTCGACTCGTGGTGGATCTTAACACACTCCAAAAGAGAAGTTTTGCAGCCAAACACGCGCCAGCGTTTGAGAGACCTCATTGCACCGAGCAGCTCCTGTGGTCTGCAGATGTGCTGCTAGTACATACAGCAAACTGGGGAGATTTGGTGTTAAAATACATTCAAGAACAACAAAGCAACTCTTTGAGCCTGACCACAAAAATTTGTAAGTCTAGTAAATGTGTCATTTGGGTCACTTTAAACACACTGGTGCATCAGTATTGTTGTGGGATGCAATAATAAACTCAAATCCCACTGGTCTCCCCACCATCCACCCACAAGCGCACAATAGGAGAAAACAACAAGGCTCAGGACCAGCAGCTCACAGGTTCTCACTGCCGGCCGTGCCATGGGGCAGTGTCTTCACTTTTCCTTCTATAACTGGTGGCATTTATCCCCTTCCCCGCATCTCAAATGCAGGGAATCCTCATGGCTTATGGTGCAGTAACACTTCCCCACCTCACTTGGGACTGTTTATTGTGATAAGCAACCTCCCAACCATCCGGCTTAGACAAAAATGACTTGCAAGCATGTGGTTAATAACCCGCTTAATATACATCACATCTGCAAGATCACAGGGAAACAAGACAAGATGCCATCAAGTCGCATAACTGTTAACAGCTCAGTGGAAGTTGGTCTTCCAAATGTATTGGCAGAACATCCTGATACTACTAACGGCCACACTGCCAGCAATGCCAATAGACCTATGGGAACTCAGCCATACAGCCCACATGTATCTGGAGAAAAGAGACAGCAGACTCATTTGAGAGCAAGGGGTTTTGAGAACAGAAAGCCAGCAGCCATGGACTGAGGTCAGAGAAGCAATATTCCTCATCTGGCCCAGAGGAAGAACATGAACCAAGAAAAATCACGCTCAGGACAAACTGAGATCTGAGCAACTGCACTGAGCATGAACCACTGTCAACTTGGCCAAGGCCTATGGACAAAGTCAGTCACCTAAAACCTCTCCCTTTTCTCATTCCCTCCAAAACATACCCTACCTCACATGCTGGCTGGCACATGAGGAAGAAAAGAGGCAAGGCTCTGAGCTGGGGGTGGCCAACTGAGAGCTTCATGTCCAAAAAGCTCTGCTAAAGGCAAAGTACCCTGCTGCAAGATGTCCACATGGCTGGGATTAAAGGGACACCTGCAGAGAGCAGCAACACAGCCCAAGGCACTCAGGGCTGGAAGCAGAGCTCCACAGGGATGTTCCAGCCACCAAGCCAAAGGTCCACTTCCCACCAGTACGACACACAGGAAAGGGAGTAAGGAGAGCAAATCTCCATGGTCAGAGAGGTAGGAGTGGCTGCACTGCTGGATTTCACCTTGGAGAGCAGGAGAAAGGAGGATGAGCCATGGCAAGTCAGGAGGAGAACCAAAAAGCTTCAAGTGAGCCACTGCAATTCATGTGGCTGTTCTCAAGGAGAAGATGAGCATGGAGCTGGAGGCTGAAGAAGAAACTGCTTGTGCAGAAGGAACAGAATCAAGCCAGAAAGGATTTAAGAGAGAATATAATTATAGGAACATATGGGTGGGTCTTAACTCACTCTTTAAAACAGCTTCTGTGGATGGTATCTCAAACAAGTCAAGGAATGATGAGTCTCTTGGCTTTAACATCTCCATTAGCCTGTCCAAATTGTTGTACTCAAAACCCAGAGCTACACAATATATAAGCCTCACCCATGAGGATTTGCTCTCCACTACGTCTGAATGTGCATTATTTTGGCGAAAGAGCATATTTCATTTCACAAGTTAAAAAAAATTCACTTCTTTTGAAACTAGAACATAATAAAGTGAACAAGAAATACACAAGCAGCATGATGCTCATTTATTTCTTATATAGCCCAGAAGGAATGCAATTTTAAATGTGAACTTTGGCAATTCATCACACAGTCTTTCAGGCATCAGAATTTTCAAAGAAGAAACTAAAATGAGCAAGATGTTTGACATTGAGAAATGCCTACCACAAACACCAGAACTATCAGACATAAGGATATTTGCCTTAAATGCACCAAGTTAAACTCATCTCTGGTGCAACTCTCCTGGCTTTGAGGCGAGCAAGTCTGGCACGTTGTTCCGAACACATCCGTGAAATACTATTTATATCATCACATCTAGAAAGTTAACATAATTATACGGAAGCAGTTTTTTAATTAAAATATTTATAGAGTGCAGGTGACAGAGCCATTTAAACCTGTTGGGTAAATCATACCTATGCAAGACTTGCCCAAGAGTTAATACGAGTGCTTGCGTTCATCACTACTCTGTTGGATGACACTGAAGATTTGTGCTAAATGTCTAAACATGACTTATTTCTGAAACCGATTTGTTTACACAGCAATTTATTGTATTAAAAAAGAGCTTTTCTTATCAGTTTTCTTCATCTGGGTCAATCCTGGTCATCCTAGACAAGGTGCCCCCTGGACCAGGAAGGCATCAGGAATATCCCAAGCCAGAGCTCCTTCTGGGCAGGATGAGATGTGACAAACCATCACACAAATCTTTTTGCACATTATCACTGATGGAGGAACAGTGGCTTTTCCACAGGATATGCTGAAGTAACCAGCAAGCCCGTTCACTGCTTAGTTAAAATTAATAGGCAACCTTGCCCTTCCTTATCTACACAGCAATTATTTCCTAATGCAGGCAGCAAAGTCATGCCAGTTTTGCCCTCTGGGCCCCACAAAGCACACAGCCTAATTCACATTATCCGGGAGCAGCCAAGCCAAAAATTTTTTAGAGGCAGAGATATTCTTATATCTGCTCTCATTAAGCAATTTCCTGTGGTATTTAGTGAGTGGCTACAGCCTGCCAGCATGCCCGACAGCCGTATCCCTCCCAAGCCCTAAGTTCTCTAAGGTGTCTTTTTTTTTATTATTATTTTTAATGGGGTTTTTAGGGACTAACAGTGATGCCCAAACGGCTGAGGAGTCTGGCCAAGAAAGCACAACCCGACTGTCGCCAGAGTTATTTCTGCTGCTGACTCTGTGGGAGCCTAATGCCATGTTACGCTCATCTGTCCCACCAGGAAAAGAGATCTTTATTAGGGATTTTTTTTTTTTTTTTTTTTTTTTACTCTTAAAAAACTCTTTACTACTAGAAAACAGTGAGAATTAGCGTCAGACCAAGCAACAAGCAAACAACCAAATTCCTATTTCTCTTGCAATTTGCCAAGTATCCCAAATACCAGCGATGCTTCCAGGACTCCTGCAAGTCACCAACCTTACTTATTTCGAACTTTATCCATCAATTCTCTGCAACTGTTTGCATACAGCTATACCCGTTCTTGTTTGCTGGGGGTAATATTTGACTCCAATATCCCCTTCCGGTGGTGGTGGTGGTGGGGAAGTCAGAAGTGACCTGAAACCTTCACATTTCACAAATTTTCTGACATTTTTGGTTCTTATTTATGTCCAAAACCAGCAATTTTTTTTTGCTATTATAAGGCTTAGACATGCATTTCTAGTGAGGATTTAATTTCTCATGCACCTAAACAAAGCAGCTGAGAGGGTTAATTAAACATTACAAAAACACTCATGATAACCTCCCAAGCATGCATTGATTTATTTTTATTTATTTTACATGTTAAAAAAAATATGAACGATTATAAGGGAGGAAACAAACAGAAATACCAAGCTAAGCACAAGTTGGATTGAATTAAATTTAGGTCAGCCTGGACTTAGCTGGTGACAACCTCTGAGAGGACTGAATTCATAAATGCCTCATGAAAATGGTAAAATTTGACCCAAGCTTGCAAGATAGCTCCACAGTGGACCGTTTTTCACCACTACAAATAATCATAATTTTCTCTCATTTCTCTACAAACTATCTATTTTCTTTGTCTTTTAGAGACTAACAGCATCACTCTAGCTGGTGTGGTTCTATACTCCACTTCGTTTTACTGCCAGAAGCGGTACAGAGGGCGCCCTTCAGATAAGGGCTTATTTTTAGATCTTGAAAGAAAAAAAGCAAAGGCATTTTCTCCGCGTTAAGCAGTCTTAAAGATGGGATTTGAACTGCTCTGGAAGCATTTATATAATTGAATTATAATTTGCTTCATTTAGGCTTGCGGTCTCTTGTGCACTGTCCAGTGCACAAACCAGGCATTTTGTACAATTCAATTACAAATATACTCAGGAACCTTTTAATCTCATATTAGGTTTCGTAATTGATTCCTGCTGTCAGCATCAAGTCTCAGTGTTTGGAGAGTTCTCTCAAATCATGTGCAAAGTCTAATGGTGACTTATTTCAGATGTTTGTAGCCAAAAAAAGGGACAATTAGGTGAAATGCATAGGTTAGGCCAGATTTCAGGGACCAGATGATAATTACAAGAGTGAGCATAAATCCGTCCATGTGAGCAGGGTGGGAATATTCAACAGAGCAGCAGCAATTTGTACTTGTGACTTTTTCCCTACCCTTTTTAATCTCTGCGTTTTCCTCAGAAAAAGAATATATACACACTATTGAACTACAAGGCAAAGTGTAGAGTGTAATCAGTTTGCATCTGGCAACACATCCTCTTCTACTAGAAAACGGAACATTTGTATTTTTAGAAACTGGAAAAAAACCACAGTAGTACATCTGTTAAACAAACATCTTAAAACTCTTGCTTAAAGTAATGGAAAATGTCATGGTCTACTGATAGAGTAGTGTAGGCAACAAGCTCCTTTAAAAACTAAAAACAGGTGTTACCACTCTGGATTTTAGTGAGAATAAACCCTGCACACATCAGTTTACAGAATCCAAGTCAATTACAAGAATCTTTTTCCAGAGAATCACCATTTCTCCTGTTCTTTGGTCTGCTCAGGCAGCACGTAAGAGCTTACTTCCCATAGAAGCTCTCTACCTTTCAAAACTATCTTAAGGTCAGAGATTGCATTAATCAAAATGGCTTAATACAACTGAAATAGATTCAGCAACTACAAACATTGCCAGTGTTTTGAGTTACCTACCAACTTTTACATGGAATTGACTGATGTGTTGGCTTTTGCAGAAATCTCTCCTTATTAGGGAAAAAAAAATTATCTGCTTTTTCTATTTGAAAAAAAAAAAAATCAGAAAAAATACATCAACTGCATACCAGACCATGGAACTACCTTAGCAGTACCAGAACTTCACAGGACTATTTCCTATTCTTCTGGCAGGTATCACAGATTCAGCAGAGCAGCTCCAGCTCTGCCAGCAATTACACCCGCACAAATTCTCAGGTCTTGAAGGAGTCGTGTTGGATTTACTGTTCTGTAAATCACAGTGGCCTCCAGGGTCAGTGTCCTTTCCCACCGCTGCCAAAGTGCCCACCCACAGCAGCTATCATCTTTTCACAAGCTGAACACTTTGAGATATACATTCCTCTCTGCTTATTCTCTCATCCTAATCTCTGGCAAAAACGCACACTTTCAGGTAATAAACTTCGTAATAGGTAGAGAGTGGCTACCATTATATACTGCTGAACACAAGTTACACGGGGCACGACTTTCCCTGTTCAAGTGGACCAGCAAACCAAGATGGATGCTGAGGAATATGGGCAGAGACACAGAACATTTCGTTTGACAAAAGCAGAGACTTGTATACAACAAGTATCCACTTCAAACCCCAAGTTTGGTAGAGTGACTTGTGCTCCACTTCCCATTTGTTCTGATGGTTCATGCATGCAGTTTCATGAAGCAGCATCCAGTTTTTCCTTGAAGGGTCTTCTAAAAATAAGCCACTGAGAAGAAAACCTCCAACAGGTACCTAAAGGGAACCTCCAGAGTCATGACAAGTGTCAGACTAAGTTTTTCCCCTATATGCTGGGGTGGGATCAAGGAAGAAAAAAAGCTTTCCACCTTCCACTCCATGTGTTGTGTGTTTAAAAAAAAAAAAGTCTATGTTTTCAACACATGATATTCATAATCAGACCACATCAAACAGTTATAAATTGCTCCTTCAGCCTAAACACACTTAAAGAAAGCTTTTCACAAGAGAATTAAACTGCTGTGGCTTATCACAATATAAAAACCAGTAGCTCTAGGGGATCCACTGAGTTTGTGATATTGAAAAGTGGGAGGAAAAAAGCCTCTCCAGCAAGGAGGGCTGCGCAGCCAGACATGTGCAAGCACAAGTGCGAGCCTAACGGGTGACCTTGTATTCTCCTGCTGGCATTTGAGGATATCCAAACACAGATGATGGATTTTACAACACAGACTGTTAAATGTCACATCCTTCGACAGCAAGGCTTAGCCTTACAAACTAATATCATGACCCAGGGTGGCTCGGGGTGGGGCTGGCCAGAGGAGGACACCATATCCACTGCGGGTTTATTGGTTTGCATTGCTCAATAGCATCGTGTGGGCAGCAGATTGAGAGCAGCACTATCCCCCTCCACTGGGGGTGGCACAGCTGCAGACTGGGGGGCTGGACCCAGTTTTGGGCCCCCCAAATCAAGGGGTATGTCGATCAAACTCTTCTTCACAGGACAAGAGCCCTCCAGCAACCCCTTCCCACTGATGTCTCTGTAATTCAAGGTTCTCTTAGGAAGAAAGAATAGCAGCCAAAAAAGTTTAGATGTTACCCTGGGGTAACAAAATATTTTGTAGTCTTAACTGCCTAATTTAATGAGCCTCAAAGGCGCCTGCCCTTCAGCAAGCACGCAGCCTATGCCCTGGGAAAGGGACAGGCCTGCTTAGAGGTTTTATTGCCAGAAAGTGATTGTTCACTTTTGAAGTGTTTTTGCCACTCTATTACAGCTACAAGAGCTTTAACCAAACCAATAAAAGGGCATTTAACAGCACTTTTGGGATGCTCATCACTCTGCCCAAGCGAGAGAATCTGGATGGCACAGCTGTTAGTAGAAAACATCAGTTCACCCTGCTGGAATCCCATTCAGGATTGCCTTGTATTGCTCATTTTGGAGACCTTATTCTATATGTTGACCTTACCAAACCAGAATATGGTAATTTTTATGCCTGTATCTCTCGCTTAGAGCTGAATCAAATGAGTGGGAGAGACAGACACACAGAGCCTCTCCCTGCAGCAGACAATCTGGACTTTGCGGGCATAAGACAACAAGGACTTTGTGGGCACAAGACTTGAAGGATGATGTAAAACATGCCATAGCAGGGTGAATCTTAATAACCAGACAAGTTATAGACCAAGCTAGCTACATCTGCAGCTACAGAGGAATCAGGTTTTAGGTGCTGATTTTGTGTTGTCAAGTGCACAGCACAGAAAGCATGCCCATATGTGAATTTTCAGTCTAGATCCCCAGGAAGCTACTGAGTTAAAGAACAGATGATACATCAATTCACACTGCCATCAAAGTGGAAGGCTCCGACATAGCTTACAATGGCCACTTTATAATGAAGCAATTTTCACCTTGTGTCTGAAAAAAAGATGCTCGCTTCACTCATTTCATCCATTCTTAAGAAGATACTTCTTTAAGAAATTCAAGTTACTGGAACACACCTGTGTCCACTTTAAATCACATGAAGCAGGTCATAGATCACGAGGCTGGGGTTCATTAAGTCACCCAACTAGATGTGCAAGTCACACTGCTATGCTTACTCAAAGAAAACTGTGGTGTGAGAAATACCTTTTTCCAAGTGATGTATCTAATAGAATATACAAATTTGTAAGCAACGGAGCCAACGAGCAAGTATTTTGTGCATTTCCCATTAACTTCTGAATCTCGCATTCACAACAGCAGAACTTTCTCCATGGTTCACAACCAGAAAAGAGAAGGAACAAAACTGAAATAACATCAGAATTCGCTGTGCTTTAAAAATCCATTCTCTGTTTAGTCCTACTTGTGGCACCATTATTTCTTTCTAGACACTGGGCTAAAACTGAGTGTTTAAAAGGGGATTTTGACACTACAAATGTGATGTGCATAGTGAGGGACAAAGCCAAAGCCAGCTGGTCAGAAGGCGGCACAGGGCAGCAGGAGATGCCACACAGCCTGTGATGGGGAGAAGCAGCCAAGTGCTGCAGCACGCATCTTCCAAATGAGACCCAGATGGATTTCCTCCCTCTACTATTTGCCCAGCTCAGAGAAGATGGGCCAGATCGTCAAAGAACAAGTATACTTAAGTGTATTGCTCTTAGACATAATCACACTGTGAACTAAAATGTATGCAGGGCAACCAGAAGTGAGGCATCCACACATGCATCTGACAGATTTCATTATCTTCTCCTGCAACTTATGTTGGAAACAAATTTGTTAAGTACTTTCTATATCACACAACCAAATACCAAAAGAAGTCAGAAACAATTACACTTTTTTTTTTAAACCTGCCTCAGTAACAGTCCTATGAATTACAAGCCCTCAGATCACTTTGTTTCCATGGTACATATAACAATGGTCCTTAATTGAGGTTTCTGGGTGCTACATATAACATGTGCAAGGCTGCTACAAAAGAAGTAAACATAACACGTACCTTGCCTCCCCCACAACACACCCACCTTCTGCATACAAATTCCAGAGCCTGAAGATTATTCACTCTAATTACTGATCTCAAAGCCTTTCGTAACAACAAAAAGTTTATTTCTTCAGGTTCAGAAATATCCCAGTGAGCTTTGAGCACATTTCTACATTCATACACAGCAGCCCAGTCCATCAAGACCAAAAGTTTGCAGAAAAGCCATCTCCTGGCACTTCCTTTGGTTTTTCCCTCCACCCCAGGTGACATTTAAGTGCCTCAAGTGTGATGTTGCGTTATCACCTGTGCTTCCTAACTTCACAAAGGCCACAGCCAGGTGCTACTGAGCACTCCCATGTTAACATATCAAACAGCCAGGAAAAAAAAAAATTCATCTGGAAAGTCTCTCTAAAAAGTCTCCTAACAGGGAAAAAAGTCTCCTAACAGGGAAAAAAATACTAATCAAGAAACATCTCCCCCTGCTAAGGATTCCAAAGGCTTTTTGTTCAACAAGATTATAGAGATGGGAGAAAAAGAGTTAAGCTGCAAACACAGATTTAACTAAAATCTTTATATTATTCAAAAGAACATACTAAGAACTACCTGAAATTGCAAGAAAATTTTGCAAGTCCATACAAAGTCTAGCAGCTGATTCAGAGAAACCATGATGAAATTTAAAACGTCCATTTCTTCTTTGGTTTGAGACAGAACTCCACAGGGACAGATAAAAGTCCTTGCAGCCTGCCAGCAGCTCTGTTACCTGCTGTTTGAGCGCAAGATATCAAGAGATCTCGCTTATGAATGAAAAAGCCAGTGTGGTACCCGCGGCTTACAACCAAAATGGACACTCCCAAAGCGCATTGTCTTACCCCAGTCCCCAAAACACAAGGTATTCGTGTATCAAGTGGGAGAAGTTCGAGATGCATATTTGCTGCTTATCCACATCCAAACATGTTTTCAGAAGGCAGATTAACCCAACTCGAGCTTTGCAATTCTGTGTTTCTGCTGTAGATAATGATGATACCAGATTTCACTGCAGCCGAATTGGCTGCACTTGTCAGGGGCATTAAAATATATAAAAAAAAAAACCTGAAGAATACCCACATAAATCAGAGTTGAATACTTCAAACAAGGGCCAGATTTTTAGATTTTAATCTAAATAAAGATCTGATCTTTCCATTCACATGGATGCCTGTTAATTGCACTGCTAAAAAAACTATAAACCTGTTAATTAGCAGACAGCCAATACATGAAGTAATATGTTTGAAATAAAGTCTTCCCATTTTCTAAATTAACAGTTTCTAAAGTGAACTACAGAGATAACCTCTGGTCAATTTTTTTCCTGCAGTCACTCTATGAAAATGAAGTTGATTTTGTATCATGTTAGTTTTTCCATGTATAACTCAATTAGCATGAAAACCTGTATGAAAACCACATCCTGATGTTTGTTGGCTGCAAGAGTATAAAATCACTTACATAGATCCCAAGCTGCTCTGGCCAGCAGAGCTGCCTGTCATTTATTTCACAAGCACATGGCATTCTGGCACACCACAGGTTAGGGTTTTTAAAGCCATCTGATTTACCTCAAGGGTACCCTGAAGAGTCAGCCTAGCATGAAAACACATACACATTTCATAAAGGTCATTCAAAAGTAACATCTGCTATTGATTCAATCTGAAAACTCATAACTAATCGCTATAAACAGTTACTTAAGCAATCTTCTCTTTAGTAAAAATTACTCAAAAGGAGTAGTCCCTTCTCATGCATAAAATAACTTTGTTCTTCATCTCTTGATTACAGCTACACTGGGAGAAAAAGGATTGCAGTTGAGGAATTACACTGTTCCCCTCAACGCAATCATGACAACATCTCTCGAGTAGAACCATTGCTTCACACTTGCAAAGTTTCAGTTTAGGTGGGAAAGTTCAAGGCATACAAGAGTGCAATGGTGAGCCTTCCCCCACCTCCTTTTCAACTCATTCTTCATGGGATAATGCAACCATTTGTCTTTTTCCCAAGCTTCCCCTTCGGACTGCAGCCTCATTCACCAAGGCCAGGCACTCTCATCTGCAGACCTGTCAGAAGTCAGACTTTCCTCACATTCAGACTCCAGAACAACCCCCACCCACATAGTGCCGACCCAAGGCTGCAAGGGCTGTGAGGTCGCAACCCAAAAAACAGCCCCAGCATCTCCTTCCTGAAGGGCCAGGCAGAGCTTGGGGGTTTCCAGCAGAAAGCCGAGTTGTGTATCCAAGTTACCCCAATTGCATTTAAAATGCCAGCAGACACCACTGTCCAGAGGGAGCTCATGAAGGAGCAGCTGCTCCAAGAAAGACAAAGGATTTTGTTTAAGGCTGGATAAGTCACTTGCTTTGCAAATTTGAAACAACTGACCTTTATGTGAAGGAAGGAAGGAAGGAACATTTGCCACAACTAAACTTTCCTCGTGATCAAAGGCACTTTCACACATCTAAACCAACTCCACCTGCTTTGGCAATGAATGTGTGAAACCTCACTTGATTTTAGGAGCAAGGTGTTAACTTCTTGGCAGCAGTTCTGCTGGATTATCTCAGTTTTCAATCTGACGCACAAGTCCTAAGCAGCAGCATGCACTGACACTGGTCCCCCAAGTGTAACGGGACAGACAGAGGTCTGACCTGATGGTGCATTTCTCAGGCAGCCCCAACATCACAGAATCACAGAATTGTGGTGGTTGGAAGGGACCTCTGAGATCATCGAG
>JAOXJM010000052.1:44983205-44998082 GCA_026413425.1 Tringa solitaria
TTCACTCCATTTACCACCACTCTCTGGGCCCGGCCCTCTAGCCAGTTTTTAACCCCTTCCATCAAGAAACTCAGGGTTATGTTTTGTCCCGATGGGTAAAGGACCTGCACTGTCACCCTTTTCACTTCCAAGTTACCATGTTCCCTCTCTAGTGGGAAGAAATGAAGCAGAGGGCTGGGGAAATAAGAGCTGTGTTAAAGTAAACAGGGATGTTTTCAGGCTGAAACTATTCAGGCCATTTAGAGTTTTCCAAACAACCCCAAACCTTTTTCCAAGTGATTTTCCTCATGGTTAAGCAACAGACACACACATTAATTAAAGCATTCATTTAACTCAGGTCAGAATTAGTTGAAGGCCTTTTGCTGCTCAGAGGAAAAGAAAACTGGAAACCATCCTGAGCACAAAGACTTACTCACTCGCTGGATTTCTCACTACCTGTTGCTTCCTGGGGATAACTGCTTATAAGCCATGTTAATTTGAGACTTACATGTCTTAGTGCCTTTTTGCAACAGTCCTCATAACAAGCCAGAGGACTGCTTTTTCCTTCAGCCTCTGTGGTTCAGGAAATTATTATATGTGCAAAGATTCTAACTCCACAAACACCTCCTGGTTGTAGACCTTGCTGTGCCCTCCCAAAGCCCAGCGTGGGGACAGCCCACCCGCTGCCGGGGACTTTACTGTGCAGATATTTAAGAACATTTGATCTTATCTCCCCAGTTACAAATACCAATACACATAAATTCATAAAACACAGTCCAGTCTCAAACATTCATGACTATTTCTTACCAACACGCAGCAGACCAGGATGCCTGCCCATCACGTTTACAGGTTACTACATCTCTTCTCTGATACTGTGCATGATTTGAAAAAAAAAGAAGGCAGTAAGGAAGGAAAACTCAACAAGAAGATGTATCCCACTATTGAAATACACTTTTTTTAAGCACCTACCCAGCAGTTGATCCACTACTTAAAACGGCTTGCCTCATGCATCACTCTAGAAAGAGGGAAAAGCATGTATTTTTTATTTTTTAATATGGCTGTGCACACACACATGCACTTTATACACACACCACTCAAAGGCAATGTACAGAGCTGTGAGAAGAACTCCCTGCCTTTTAAAGGCACCAAAATCAGTCCAGGCTAAAGAGCGCTGTAACAGAGAAGGAATTTACAGCAGAAGTGCTTATGGTGTCTATAAGCATCAGTGTGAAAACTCAGTCCGGCACAATTCTTTATGGTTAAGTGCACAATAAACAATTGATTTTTAAAATTTTAGGTATGTGAAAACACATTAATATGCCTGCCTGAAGGATTCCAGGGACAGCCATAAACACTGTGGACATGATAAAGTCAGTTAGTTCAGTAAACAAACAAGACACTGATATTTTCACTTTGGAAATGTTCGGTGGCCCGTTATCAGGTTTTGAGTCGTACATCCTATATTAACAGACAGAAAGACCTTTTTGCACGTAAAGATTCACACTTTCCTCTTTAAACCTACAGCTACCTGGAATTCCTCTGCAGCAAATCCCATGCCTTTGGGCCAATTTCTTTATGATGTCTATGGAGCAGAGGATAGTCCAAAGCCAGCTCTACCCACAGGCTCAAGTACCAGTAAGCTGAACTTCTTGCTTAAATCGTTATTTCCAATCCCTGCTCCCAGTGGGGACCTTGCCTTTGGCTTTCCATAGCAAGCATCAGCTGCCAGTCACTCTGCTGGGGCCTCCGGCTGTAGGTAATCAACTGCTGCCACAGCACACACAGCTCCTAGTTAGCCAGGACATTATTAAACTCCACCAAACTCGCTGCATTGGGGAAAAGACTCCATTGTGCTCAACTCTACTATTTCATGTGGCTCTTTCCAGGAGTCACACCCCCGGCACTGTCACCAAATGGAAGAAGTCACACAATCGCTATTGCTTCTTTCAATAACCACAATAAACTGCACTAGCACAAAGCTTTGACAAATACATCCTTCACCTAATTCTGTCAAGTTTTCATTCACCTCAGTGAATCTTTTTATAAATACTTTTTTTAAAAATAACATTGCTGATACATTTTACAGCAGAGCATCTTCTCTGGAGGCCAGAGCAGGAGGTGCGGGAGGCTTCTTAAAGCTGGTGGTATAGGAGGTTGGGCATCCCTGCTTCAGTGAAACAAAATCTGTGCGACTGAAGCCAAAATACACACTCTCCAAACCACAAGTCAGTGCCAATATAAAAATACCTCTTTTTTGCAAACCCCAGAACGGAATTTTATTAGGTCTAAACTACCTGCGTGAAACCCAACCACCATCCCATCAGGAAGCAGAATTTAATCCTCTCTTCCCAGCAAGTGGAAGAGCCGATGTTTTCCTTGGCAAACAGGTCCATTTCAGATACACACATTAGGAAAGCCACAGCTGGATTGAGGTGAAAAGGTGCATTTTCAGAGCAGATGAAGTTCATTTCAGCAATGCAGAAAACCTAGGCACTGTTCCAGCTCTTAAGAAATTAAAGGCTTGTTACAACAGCAGTTTTAGACTTAGTCACACAGGAAACATTGCGTTGGGACACAAGTGGCCTTGGAAATTCAGACCTGGGGGGAGACAAATACTGGGGGGACAAATACTCTCCTGCTCCATAAATACAGGTCCCCTGATACTGTCACCATCACACACTGCATCTTAGATTTTCAAATCCCTATTTACCAAAGGATGAATAGCCAAATTAATTACTTATAATGACATAAGTGCACTTATATATAAGTGTACTTTTTTCCAGCTCAAGTCAACATGAAGTTCAGTTCAAACTACTCCCAGCACCTTGCCCCACTCAAGGCATTACTTCCCGAGGACGTTTGCATCCCTTCCCACAGCCCCACACTTCAGCCTGAGGGAAGGGGAGGGTGTGAAATTGTGCCTGCTGGGGGAAAAAAAAGCATCAGAGATGGCAAAGAAATCCCTACTTGCATGGAAAAATAAACCCACACAACCCCACGTAGACAGACATTAAGCTATATGTGTTTCACAGCAAGAGAGAAAGGGGTTTGTGTATGCACAGTCAGAGCCCAACGCCACCCAGAGCAGTTTCTGAGCTTTTCTTTTTTGTCCTTGCTCAAGGCATACACTAAAATATAATAACAATTAAAAAAAAAAAAGGCAGAAAGATTTTTGCTCCCTGGGTTAGACCCTGGCTGCTAAAATGCATGTTTGTCTCAGTTCAGGGCATGGAAAGTTTCTGATTTTAAAAGGAATTAATCTGTTTACCACAGACTGTATTAATTAGGGTTTATTGCAGAGCCGTATTCTGTGCTAGAAAAACACCACCACATATTTATCAAATTTTAACCATGATTATTGTGTTTTATTGTTTCATAAACTTTGAAAATGTCATGTCATGATCTATTCATCTCAGACTTTCCTTTCCATCTAGAAACCATTACATGTGCTCCGAGGAGAAGCCGACTCGGCTGCACATGTATGTACTACAGGATTCTGTTTGCAATGAAAATTATCTGCAAATGATTCTCATGGAGACCAATCTTTGCAGGCATTCTGTGAAGCCAGAGCTAAATAACAAACAGTGTCTGTAAAAAAACATACGTTTTCCTGCAGGCAAAAAAAAAAAAAAAAAAGGGTGGGGGGAAATACAATTAGTGCACTGAGGACAATTCCAAGCTAATGGAAATCTGAGACAATCAGCAAAGCGCCACAGATGCCTCACTACAATTTTAGATGTTGGAGCTCTGCAGAAGAGCCCTTACAGAACTCATGTCCAGCAATCTACAAAAAAAAAACCCCAAACCCCAACCCATTTTTTTTGAGAAATATGTAACTAGCATGAAAAGAAACCTGCACTGATTAGAGCACACATGGTGCTAGGGTTTCTGTCTCCCTACACAGCAATGCTGGCCTGAGTGCCCTCAAAGGGGATACAATGAACTCCCATATGCCAGGACAGTGCAGAACCATCATGGGCAGGCTGGCCATGCCACTGGAGATCTCCAAACTCAGTTTTATCCTCCTTCACTCTCTTTTACTACAGCAACACTGAACTCCCAGTGATGTTTCTTTGCTTCAGTACTTCAGCTCTTGTGAGCTCCAGACCCTCTCACCTACAGCAGGGACCATGCCTACGCACCAGTCCTCCCTCCTGATTTATTCTGGCATCCGTGTTAGCACATGGGACCTCTACAGCCCTCAATACTCACCTTCCTTCCTCTGTGGATCCAATTCATTCATCAGTTCAAACTCTGTGTGATAAAGGGAAGATGTCTGGGTGGGGTTTGAATTTTCTGAATTTACCAGCCCAATTACAAGGGCTCCGTACTCTCCACCTTCCCTTACTGGTTTTTCCAGTCTCCACTAGGACAGGGAGAGATACCTGGACAACAAAGGCTCTGCCTGTAGATACCTACAGCTCCCCCAAGAGCTACTGAACTGATTTGACACATGACTCAAAAGCATCACACTACAGGCAGTCTGGTAGAGTGCAAAAGCCTACCCACCTGGACATGTTCCTGTGCAACCTGCTCTAGGTGGACCTGCTTTGGCAGGGAGGTTGGACTAGCTGATCTCCAGAGGTCCCTTCCAACCCCATATCATTCTGTGATCTCACTGAGAGGTAGGGAAAGCCATTGCCATACTTCTTTATTTGTAGCTGAGCTGATATTATTGGGCAATTCAGGAAACGTGGAGGGCTCTGAAGTGGGGGATGCTCTCCATCCCACCACCCAGGCACTGCGCTTGGGTGCAAAAGGTGCTAAGTGGCAAGCTGTGCCTGACCCTGCGCAAGTAAAGGAAGGATGGGAGATGCTGGTTATGGATGCCAGGCTGACAAAGCAGCCTCTCTCTGTTACTAGAGCCCTCACATGCTCTGCACACCAAGTTATTGGCCACTGACCTCAAAACTGTTAGGAGCAAACACTGCCAGGCATGATGCAAGCAGAGGGTGGGAGTCCTCTGTCCCATGATGGTCAGGGAAGCCACCATTCTATAACATCTTCAATGCCAAAAGCACCCAGCACAGCAACTGGTAAAAACAATTCATGAATTGCACTAAAACTCCATTTTCATCTCCCAAAGCAGAGGCCTTTACTGAGGGAGAGCCCCGTCACGCACACGCAGAGCCAGGATGCTGTTTTTTGGGAAGAAACAGCCGCACAGGCTCCCTCCACCTCCCTAAACACACTCCAGACACAGGGAGGATAGCTCCAGGGCTGGTCTGGCTCCTCTCGAGCCCATCCATTAGAGTAGACAGATTCAAAAGAATCCCCAAACCCTACATAATTGATTTTATGCATATTCTGTAGATTTTATGCATATTTCCTATCTTTCCTTGCAGCAGAGTGGTTACAAAAAGAATAAAGTCCAGTATTACTTGCTAAACAGATGGAAAAAGTCTCTGTCCCCTGTAAGAAAGTACCACCAAATAGAATTCAAAGCAGCAGTGCTAAAACTGTAACATCTAGGCCAGTTTTGAGCTCCAATGACTGGATCTCTGCCTGCCTCTGACCTTACAAAAATCAAACAAATGTCTAAAGCTTCCTATTTCTTCAGCACCAAATACACTACACGTTCAAGGAAAAATGCTTCCACACTATTGCTTGGAACACTTTTATCCTGCTTTTTATAAAGCCTAGAGAGTTCAATATTAGCTGATAAATTCTGAAACAATAGGGTTTACAAGTGCAAGAAACACTTTTTTTCTCCCCCCCCCCTTTTAAACTTCTCTATTTGAAACAGTTTGCTGGGATTTCTGCCAGGATCTGGTGGAAAGTTTTCACATCTGGGCCATACAATTAAAATGTCAAAGCCAGAGATTATTTAGTGTATTAAGAGGAAATCTAAAGAAAAGCCACACATTTTTAAGAGTCACATTCTTTGCTGAATTATGCCAAGACTATCTCCTCATTCAGTGTGAGCCAGTATTTCATATAGTGACTATTACAACTATTACTAGGATCTAGCCAGTTTTTAAACTCTTTTTGCCACTTTGCCCCCTTCCTATCCCAGATTTCTTCCTCCTGCCCTGCTGGCAGCAACGCCTTGAGCAACCCTCAACACAACATGTACCAGCACCAAATCCGCCCCAAGCACACACCAGTTGCTCTGCTGGGTTAGAAATCTGGATTCAGTAGGTGAATATCTGCAAAAAAGTCTGGTTTGCGAGGGTCTGACATCAGATGGCAAAACAGATCTGTGTTATTCAGACACACTTCGATTACTGAGCCTGTGTTTCTTGAAGTCTCAATGATGATTTTTAGAGTTGAGCCATTGCCATGCAAAAGAAACAAGTTGAAGGCATTCAGCCCAGCAGGTTCCCATCCACCTTTCACAGATTTGCACTAGAGTCTGCAGATTTGCAGTAGGATGCTTGCAGCAGACTAAAAGCATCAGAGTAATGCACTTAAAGAAAGTGAATACTCAAAATTGTAGGATTGGGGGTGAGGTTGTTTGTTTGGTTTTTTTAAAATAAATCACAAAGACACCTTAGATGCCAGAAGGTTCATGGTTACCACGAGCTCTCCTACACCGGCATGAGCTGCAGAGGAGGTGCAGCACAGGGACACCAGCAGCAGCACTGCTCCTGCTTCTCTGATGTGACTCAGTGACCTGTGAGTTGAGAACGACAGAAAGCAAGAGCAAGCCAGGTTCCTACAGGACCATTTACTCATTTGGGTTGTCTGCTTGCGTGTAGCAGAGGTAGAGGAGTGATGAATTCAAGCTTAATAAAGTTTTTCCTTATGTCAACATTTGAAATAACACTACAACATTTTCAAATAGGTTTTTTTTTTTTTTCACAATTATAAGGAAAAATTCTACACACACAACAGTTTCTACCAAAATACAACCAATTTATTACCTCCTGAAAGTCCCTCCTGCAAAGCAGGTGTCATACACTAGTGCTGTCAGCATGGCTGTACAGGGACGCAGCAGGTACTTAGTAGAACCCTCCATCTCCCATGAGAGCAACCAGCACCCCTGCATTTTCCTGAAGAGGATCCAGAGCCTGCCTTGTCCCTGTCACGCAGGCACTGCGCCCCGAGTTCCCCAGCACACATTGCCATGATCCAAATAAAAACAAAATATTAAAAATGTACTCATTTGTTATTGATGGGACTATTCAATCCTGTATCTTCTTTTTCCCCAGTACTTTGCCTCAGGCAGCACAAGTAATCACGAGTTTTGCCAAGCCTGAGCAAAGCCCAGATTTGGATAGCAGCGCCCTTACCAAGAACTAGAAATAATGGCTTCACGATTTGATAATGTGAACCAGAGCCAGGAGGAAATTATTTTGGCAGAAGAGAGCAAAACTGGAACCAAAAGGTCAATCTATTTAAGGGGTGGTACCACAACATTACAGAATATACAGTTAAACGGCCTGCAGGAAATATGATCTTCTTCTGGGTGATCTCCTTAGCAAGAGACATTGCAACAATTGGACAAATCAATGCATACACAAGCCTAATAAAAAAAAATCTCTACGTCCTAATAAAAATCTTTCAATCCTAATAAAGAATAAATAAATCTGTTAACAATAACCAGAACCAATACTGACCAACAAAAGCTAGAACCGGGACTGCCTGCAACCCAAGGATTTGAAGTTACATTCACATTCTGAGCTGCCTTAAAACTACAACTGACTTGTTGCATACAGCAGAGAGACTGGGCTTAACTCAACAGTGTAAGGCAAGACAAGGGCTCAGCCAGCATAGGCTGCACTGAAAGCTGTTAAAGGAGGGTGGGCTTGCTGACTAAATCAACGTCCTTAAGCAAGTAACTGCAAAAAATAACATATTCCCATCTAGTTTATTCACTATGGTTCCCTCCTGCTCTTTTGAGAGAGGATTCAAAAAAAGGCAGCAGGTACAACAAACCACTTAGCAAGAGAACATGATATAGGAGAGATGCTGAAGCTGTAGAGCATGTTCATTTTCATGCCCAGGTAATTTGTCTGCAATGTTTGAATTACAGGCTATATCAGTCATCTTTCCCCCCCAAAGTCACATCTTATCCAATCTGAAAGACATTTATGATAGAGATTTGTCTCCTTTTGTTTTTAATTATTCATATGCAAAGCCATTTTGGGAGAGTAGGAAGACCACGAAGGAAATGACATGTCAAGATACATAAACTGGTAAGGAAGACAAGCAAACCAAAGAGGGCTCCTCCAACCAAAAATATCTGCAAACAAACAACTTCAGTTTGCTATTCACAATTTAAGATGGATTATTTATAGATGAGAGCTGAGGAGTCGCATGTGAGCAGAAATTAGAGACTTAAATGATAACACATTAGTGATGTTTATAGAATCATAGCATGGTTTGGGTTGGAAGGGACCCATAAAGGCCACCTAGTCCAACCTCCCCACAGGGACACCTTCAACTAGATCAGGTTGCTTAGAGCCCCATCCATCCTGGACTTGAATTTTTCCAGGCACAGGGCATCTACCACATCTCTGGGCAACCTGGGCCAGTTGTGTCCTGGCCTTCCTTCCCCATCCTACACAACTAGGCAGCATCCCTGTACCCTTCCCAGGACACATGTCCCTGCTTCCACTGCCTGTGCACCTCTTTCTTGCCCTTTAGTTTGACCAGCAGGTTTCTCTAAAATAGATGCAGGCAGGGGGACATGCTCATCTCCAGGGTATTTTTACTAGATGAGCTGGAAGCAGCAGATTTTGGCTGCAGCAATCCAGCTGATCAGAGCTGCGTGCAATGCTTGGCATTGGAAAGCTTCATCTCAGCCCCAGCATTTTGTACCTCTTATGGCTCTAACGAACAAATCGGTTTGTGCTGCTTAAATAAAAAAAAATAAAAAAAAATAATCCAGCAACATTTAGGTGTCTTAAAACTACCAGGAAGGACCCTTTTCCTGCAACAGTCCCACAGAGGTGTTCACAACACAGACCTCCCATTTTCCCTCCCTGGAAATGACAGCCCCGATTAGGACTTGGCTGCACAAACCCGATGAAGCGAAACAAAAACATTTCACAGCCCACAGCATTCCTGGCTCCCCATCAAAACGCTGGCAGCCAGGAGAAGGAAATCAAACCCTCCAGTCCCAGGCTGAGCCTCCGTCCCTTCATTTTCCTTCTTCCAGCTTTTGCACTTCAAGTTATCAGATAAGTACAAATTGCCTTCAACAGGCATTATTATTCAATGTCTCAGGTGCTAACGGCTATATCATCCACAGGCCCTGTCAGTGTGTCCTAATTTGAGTGGAAACAGCTTCAGTAAGTGGCCTTGATCAGAGGGTCCACAATCAGTCTCCCAGCTGAGAGCCATATTTCAGCTGGCCCTGTTCATTAGGCTGTTCGTTACTCCTTGGCAAGGCTACAACCCCAAGCAGAAGAGATTAATGGCTTAAACCCAGGCTCCATTTTACATTAAACCAGATTATCGCTAGCTTCCACCAAGCACCAAGCAGAGAGTTTGGCAATGACCACACAAAAGCTGGCACCCATCGGCAGTAACGATTGCCTCCACCAGCCCCACCAACAGCCACAGGCTCCTGCTTCTTCAGCGTGGATGAGCAGCAGAACAGCAATTACCAGTCACTGCCCATCACAGAGCAAGATGCCTTTCCATACTGGAGTTTGGTTTGGGGTTTTTTTGAGAGGGGTTTTGCCACCCATCCCTTTGCATTCTGTATCACCCACCCCAGACAACGTTTCCTTCATAAAGGCTTGTCCAACTCCCCCTGCCCCAAAATAGACACTCCAAGAAAAAAACCCAAATGACAAAAATCAAAACCCAAGAAAAATTCCCAAAGACAATGTGCAGTCACATTGCTGTTTCACCAGGGTGAATGGCCGGGCTCAGTCCCTGCTCCCCACCAAGCCCTGACCCCCACTGAACGAAATGGAAGTCCTGGGATGGAGGGTTCACCTCAGCCTTCGCCCATCAGCAGGGAGCAGCCATCTCAGGAGTGTTTCTCAAATACTCAAACTCTTTTTCTTTTACAGACAAACCACTTGCTCAGGAGGGTGGGGGAATACATGTGGGCTCTGCTGCTATTCCAGAGTAAAAGCCTTACTTTATACAAGTAAAGCACTAAAAAAAACCCAGCCAGGAGGGTGAAGGCCCCTCAGAAACACCTTGTGGTTTGACGCCTTGAAGTTAGGCCACTTCACTCTTCTCCTAAGGATTCCACCTTGAGGTGCACATTTGTTAGAATTTTCTCCTGTTCAGCGATTACAGCACAGTCTGAAGCAAGCAGACATCAAGCTCCGGAGGGAATGAGTTAAAACAGACTTCAAAATAACACACTTGTGTCACCGGTCAGAACCGGAAGCCTCCAGGTCAGCGCGCCACCTCCCACAGCAAAGGGGGCACAGAGAGCCTTACTACGGCCTCACACCTCCAACATCAAAAACATAAAGGGCTTCTTAAGACAGCACCCAGGTTGCTTCAACAGCTTCAATCCCAAATAACACCAGCACGAGCACACACTTGCAAACTATCCCTTTGCTGCACTTTCCCAAAAATTAGCAGACAGCAAATGCCAGGAGACTCACCTCAGCCATGGAGAGCAGAGTCACAGAGAGAAGAGCCATGTCCCGCTGGCCTAGAGACCCATCCACGCTGCCAAAACACCTCAGGAGGCCTCAGTGGATCAACAGGAGGCCTCCCAGGAGCCCACCAAGCCTAGACTTTGCCGGAAGGGCAGATGAAGCCCCACAGACACAGCTGGGACAAGGGTGGTTCATCAGGAGCAGCAGCTGTGGACAGTTGCCAGCAAAGGCAGGTGACAGCACTGCTTTGTCCCCCCGTCAGGCAGGGGGAAAGAGGTCCTTTGAAGAGGGAGAGCCTCTTGAATGCACACACACGGTTTTACACCCAGGAAAATGCCAGCGTTTTCAACATCTGGTGGCAAAGGCCACGCTCCTCAGGGTATCAACACCAGGTTTGGTATCTTCACTCCATTAGAGTGGCTCTGCATGGGATTCCTGCCAGCAGCACAGAGCTCACTGTGTAAAGTGCCTGAAATTCAGGGTTGTAATGGCATATAGATACAACGCAGTGGTACAGCCATAGGGAATCCTCAACTACAGTTGGAAAAACTTCCCAAATTAGGTATCAAATCAATTTTAAACCACGTAAAACTTTTAAAACAGTTCAACTGACTGTTGGGTTCAAGCAAGACATAATTAACAGCTTAAACTTCAATGATCTCAGAGGTCCCTTCCAACCATGATGATTCTGTGATTCTGTAAACCAAATCAGGGTGGAACCACCCAATTTCACCCATTCTCTGCAATGAAATCCCCCGGGGATAAGCTCTTGGCGCAGAGCCCTCAGTCAGGGCCGATCTCAAGCAAAGAGGAGCTATAAAACCTGCAATAAACAAAGCCCAGAATAAAAGCCCGTGAAAGAGGATGGGCATTTAGTCACTGAGGATGAGGAACATGTTTGTTACTCCCTGCTCCTATACCTTCTTTGCATTTTTGCTTTGCCACTTAACAAACACTAAAGAGTATATACACACACATATATATACATAAACTCCCTTCTTCCTTATAAAAACTACTAAGGAGCTGAAGAGGAGGGGGGTTCTTCCTGGGGAGGGAGGGGGTTGGGAACGTCCACTGACCTGATGGGGTGGAGAAGGGCTGCTTCCAACTTAAGAGCCTCTTCTTAATTCAAAAAAGTGAGGTTTGGGGTTTTTTCCTTGCTAAATCTGAAGTCCCTGCTTTAACAAAACACAGCCTCCCCTTCTCTGCTTTCTTTTCTTTTTTTTTTTTTTTTCGGTTTGTGTGTGTAAAAGCGGAGAAGCCTGGCTTTTATCAAAGGCCTGAATGTGTCTTTGTGTCGCTATAACCGAGGGGAACCAAACCAAGGGGGTGATTGTGCTGCTGCTCCTCCAGATACTCCAGACCTCAAGTGTCTGATCATCTCCAGCACGGCCGCCTGCCCCCGGCACCGGGGCACGACCGAACGCCCGGGGATGCTGCGAGGCACTGATGCACTCTGACCTTACGCCTGTGTGAAGAAATAGTTTAAAGACTGTGAATCTTTTCACTCAGAAAATGAAACAGGGTTCCTTAAAGTCTGGTGTAATTCACATTAAAGCAATCCTCCAGGAGCTAAAATACATTGCTTTTATCCTTAAAGTCAAAGGTCTGTATAAACTCCCAAGTTGAACTTGAACACCCCTTCTTGGGGAATCAAACCGTATCTTTAGAATTAAAATGAGACCTGTAGACAGTCCTGATCTACAAAACAGATATACTAAAAAAAAAAAAAGAAAGAAAAAGGAAATGCAGCAGAAAATAAAAGCACGTGCAATTTCTGGACAGACTCAGGGCATCTCTGCCTTCGTACTGTGTTCCAGTGTGGGATAGACACATGCCCAGGACGAGGGCAGGGGCAGACCCTCACACAGCAGTCACCCCAATAGCGAGGATGACTCCAGGACTGAGATGGAAAAGCTGTGGTTTAGGATGCAAAGCTTAGGAAAATTTTAAAGAAGCAAACAAACACAAGAAGTCCCTGTGTCCATGGCACAGAGGAGCATCATCACCCACGTCAACAGCACACAACCCACTACCACCAGCATGTTTCCCACCTAATCTCCTTCCAATACATAACCATCTGTCTTCAGACAAGCTGCCAAAAACCCAGGCTTTCTCTTAAGAAACTGGATAAACGTTCCTTACAGTTCCCTATCAGGGCCTGTTTTTGCAATCAGCCATGCCCTCAAGTCCCCCTGGGATGGCGCTTTGAGTCTCTTGACAAGGGCTCTGCGCAATCCAGTTGAACATATTTAAATGTTTGCACAATAGGGACCCAGAAGCATCATTATTTGGTAGCAGTTACTGCCAAAGCTTCCCAAAATATGAAGCAGATCATATCAATACCAACTGTTCTCATCTTCCAGACAGATCTGCTGGGGAAGAAAAAAAAAATTAAAAGAAAAATCTGTTCAACATCTCATCCAAGCTCTTCAATCTCTTTTAGCAGTGAAGCAGCACAAACCTGCTCGATCCTTCTGCACCAAGCATGCGGCGAGCTGGAGTAGCACGAACGGGGACTGCTCAGAGACAGCACAAAACAGGGAGAAAACCCAGACAAACTCAAGCCAGAAAGAAATATTTCCAGATGTACTGTACTGATAGACCTCATCTCTACCAGTAGTTTTTTTTAGAAGTCTGACCACAAGCATACAGATGTATGGGAACTCCATCGAACCTATTAAATTTTTCTTTGTAAATACTTCCCTCTCCATGTCATACTTGCTGGGAAGCCACCCAAGAGCTTGGGGCATGAGGAGTAAAATTTTTATGTGGTGCACAAAGCTTGAATTTAAGAGGTCCACCCTGAGGCCACTGGCCTCTATGTGCTGCTTGTACAGCCAACAACCATGGTCATGCTTCAGAGCCAGAAGCAAAGGGAGAAATATGGGCTTTCTTGCAAAGGCATAGGAAACATCACGGGTAGGCTGAAGCCAAGTCCACCACTGGAGTTGTCTTGATGTAAATGGTCCCAGTCAACTTGCACCAAAGGAGACTTTCTGATGAACGAAGTTCCATGCCACCAGGTGTCAGTGGCTCTTGCTATGGAGTTGCTCAAGGGGCTTTGAAAAGTAATTTGTGTTACACAGCCATCCTCAGGTAATGATTGACTTTTCTTGGCCTTCAAGTTTTCTCATGATTGCAACCATTTTGAAAAAATAAACAATAAAGGGCAACCACCATTCAGCAGCTCTCTTAATGTCTTCAGTAAATAAATAGACCAAATTTAAACATGAGCCAGAAACACGAGCAACAGCTTCAAATGCAACCAATGCAGCCCCAAATCCCTACCCCAACCAAGATTCAGTTTGGCCTACAAGATGAATATGAGGTCTTTCACAAATACTTCTCCAACTGCAATTTGTAAGAAAAGGTGGACTTCCAGCACCAAATTAGCATTTAATCCAGCGACAGGCTCTCTTGAGCCCCCTCCGTGACTCCCCTGGCTACACTCTGCTCATCCTACATATGCAGTTTTTTCTCCTTCTTGCCCCACTAGGTGACATTAAAAAAAGCAAACGAGCACGTGCTGGGTGGGCAGGGAAACATTCAGGACCTGCCATCCCCTGCATTTCCAGCAGCTCTTTGCCTCACTCGTACAAAAGGCTGTGAGCTTGATCGCAGGGACGCAGGGATGAAACCCAAGAAGCACATTGTATTTGCACAGGCTGCCAAATCCGGGCATCCAGGAGTATCTTGGCACCAATGTATCTTCTGCCACATGATAAAACAAAGACGGATGGTGACAAACGAAGAACAGGTGGAGGTTTAATTAGGTCACTAAATCATGTGAGTGCAACCTGCAAGGCCTCACTAACGCAAATGCTTGTGCCCACCACGCTCGTGCTCAGGATGGAAAGCCACAGCCTGCTGAGACGATGGCCTCCCCCCAGGGCTGGACGCTGCGTACAAGTGGTAGGATTACTGTGGGGTCATAGCTGGGAAATGACGAGAATCGATGCCTCTTGGCTCCGATTTAGAAAAGCAGAGAGAAATCCAGCCTTTTTACTGTCTAGTTTATCATGGCAGGACAGGTGCAATTAAAAAAAGATCAGCAACTGAAGCTGTCTCCTTGTGCTACTTCTCCATGCAGTGTCACCACGAGGACCTGTCACTCAGAGACTGGGGTACCTTTGAGGCCAGGTCAATGGTTGGGTCCTGCACATCCAGCACCAACCCCAGCCAGGTACAGTCACCACGTCCCTGCCACCCCACCCAGCACCCGAAGGCCAAGGGACCCCTGGGACACCACTGCAGCAACAGTGTCTTCAGACTCCTCACAACCATGGATGGACCGTAGCCAAATCATGAAATTATAGAATGGACCATCTAGTTCCAACCCCCCTGCCCTGGGCAGGGACACCTCCCACCAGACCAG
>JAOXJM010000052.1:45011860-45026905 GCA_026413425.1 Tringa solitaria
CCCGCCGCGGAAGTGGAGCCGGCAGCTGCGGAGCGGCCGCTTCTCCTCCGCTCGCCCCGCCGGCCCGGGTCTTAAACGGGAGGAAGCGGGGGGTGGCGGCTCCCCCGCCGCCTCCCCCGCGCCGGGGAAGGGGGGGATGCTCCCGAGCGCGGCCCGCCGCCCCCCCATGGGGGATTACGCCCAGCAGATCCCACCCCCGCTGCCCGGCCCCTCCGCGGGGACCGCTCCCCTCTTCCCTCCTCCCCCCCCCGGGGGTCTCGGCGGTGCCCTACGGGGTGCGGGGCACGGCCAGAGCCGCCGCGGGGTGCGGGGTGCTGCGGGATCGGGCGCCCTCCAGTGGGGCCGGGGCGGGCGGAGCGGGACCCCCCGGCCGGACAGCGGGCACCCGGCCTCCCGGCGGGGGGGGGGGGCACCGGGCTGGGAAACGGACTCTCCCCCCGCTAACGAGCACGACCTGGAAAAGGTGTCAACTCTTTTCTTGTGCTACAGCCCCCGGCCGGGCTGTGAGATCTGCAGCGCCTTCCACCGCCAAAACGCACTGATTTTATCCCAGGAAAGTGCCCCCCCTCTGCTTCAAGGAGCCTTTGAATGAGAGAAATTCCACATATAAAAGCACTAAGTACCCCCAGACTTTGCCAAACACCCTCGCCTTCTCGCTGCTACAGACTGCACATCAACCCTTAACTCACCTATAAACCCCCACCCCCCCCCCCGGGTAACTTCACGCCTGCCTGGACTCTGGGCACAGACTGTTCAAAGCCAAAGGCAGTCTTTGCCTCTGGAAGTCCCTACCCTTCTTGGAGCAACTCTTACTTCTCCAAGAGGTGGGTGAAGCCCAAGAGAGAGTTAGAAAATGCTCCCAGGAGCGGTGACAGCACCTAGTGACCGTGGCAGTGAAACACAGGCGTGCATACCCCTCAACTGAGGCGTTGGACACATACACTCCTCCTTTGTAGCCACTATTTCCAAAGCAGTTAGCCAGGCACATCTGTGTCACTTGTGTCACAACTACTTCCCGCTCTTCTGCACGTGTCTGAAGATACAAGGAAGAAAACTTCAGGTTTTTGTGAGCAATTCTCCTCCTTGCCTTCTTTCCCCCCCCTTCTCCTTTCTGTGAGCCTGCTCACACTTGGCTTATGAGCTCCATCGATCGTACGTGCACAGAGCCATCACCCCGGGGGAGCTCCCAGGGCACAAAGCACCTCGTCCTAAAACACGTCCGGAGGACCTGAGCCCTCCTTACACCAGAGATACCCACAAACTCCAACAAGAGGAAGGACCGACTACGACTGTAGCTGCTAAACCCTCTGCCCAGAACTCCTAACTCCTTCCCGGGAAGTTGAACCCCCTGCTCAGCTTCTGAAGTTCTGGATCTCGTACGTTGTTTGCACTTCAGAGGCAAAGCCCACTCAGTTCACTTAAAAACCAGCTTTCCTTTGCCTTATCATCCATGTTTAGTAACACATCCAATGGCCCCCTATGGAAATACACACTGTTGGTCTGCCTGGCTCACCCCTTCCCACTTACAGGCCCTATTTCTAAGGTAAAATAGCTACAAATCCATGAATGGATTTTATAACTATTTACCAACAGCTACAGGCAGTCAGTATAAAAATCTCTTCCCTAGTAAGACATAAACCCCTCTTGAGGGGCAGAGGGCAGGAGGAATCAGACCTGTTAAGAGAGAGACCCCCCCAGCTGCTCCCCCGGGAGCCTGGGGGTCTCAGATTTGTGCCCCTTCAAACTAACACTTCGTTTGTACACACTCTAAGGCCTGCAAAACTACTCAGCACCTCGCTGCAGATGCTGTATTCATCTCCACAGCACATTTTTTTAAGTTTATGGGGAGGAGGAAAGTGAGCTTTAACAGGTTTTTATAATACGTATATTTTTTTTTTCCTTTAGCAAGTGCAATGCACTTTAGTAACTACATTAACAAAAGCAAGCTAGTGCTGCTCCTTAAGCAAAAGTACACAATCTTTCCCTTTCTAATTTTGATAGAACTGTTTTACAGCTACAGTTTTATAGTTGTAACAGCATATAAACTCTTTTTCCCCCCCATCTGCCTTTGATTTGCATTGCTCAGCTGATACGCTCAGCCAAGTGCTTTGCCCCTGGAGGTGTGGGAAGAAGCGAGGGAAGGAATTCACTCCCGTCCTCCCGCGGCCACCGCTGCCCCGGACGGTACCAGCTGTTACTTTTGCCGTCACGCAGAGAAGAAACAATGATGTAAATATCAACATCACAGGAAGGAGGGTGTCTATTATGAGACAGAATCACGCACAGCAGGTGGCACTGGTTACAGAAGATAAGCTTTCAAAGCCTGGTCCTGGCTACATTCTACCCCCAAACCAGAGATATGCGTGTCTGGAGTCTCTTGCAAATTAAGCCTCCTCCACATCGGCAGAACAAGGTTTAAAATCTTACTGTGCATTAGGACTTACTCAGCAAGGACAAAACCTGAAGTCAGGCTCCTGCAGAGCTGAAACAATTTACTGTTTCCTTAAGGAAGTCTTGCATGGGAAAGCCAGAACCGCAATAAAAGGCCACAACTTGGATGTTGCACCTACACAGCCAGCCTGGATGAACCCTACCACAGCAGCATCTCTTCCTCCTGCTCAGAGAGCCATCCAGACTCTGTCACACAGACTAAGAGAGCCTTGAGCAAGACCAAAAAACCATCAACTTAAACATGGAAGAGCAAAAACTACCAAATGAAGTGCATTAAAGGACCTTGGAAAGCAGTGCCATTTTCTTCTCAACTCGGCACCCGAGTTCAGAGTCTCAACTGAGAATCCATCCTCCTCCTTCCTGTGTTACAGTCCGATAACGGTGTTTCTCAGTTGCCAAGGTTACTAATCAGTAATTAGAGACCAAACTCCACAGAAAAATGAAGACTTCAGGATGCCTTTGTTACTATTGCGAGAGAAGGGCTTAACTACACAACTCTGTGGTGTGTGTTTTTCTCCAGGGGCAGTACAGTCCTCTCAAAAACCTCATAAGCGTTCTCGTAAGAACACTGCTAATTCAATGAATCAAAATGATATTGAAAATATGTTACTTTTCAGACCTTAACAAAAAAACTACCTATAAATATTTAACAGTGAAAGCATCAGACAAAATTCCAGAGACAAGTTAGCAGCCACCAGAGATACCTACTTTGGACACACACTGCTCCCATCCGCGTTTCAGAACACTGTCACCCAGTACTACGCAGCACGACCAGGCAGCCTTAGCCCTTCACATCATTTCTTTATGACTAATAAAAGTAAGGTAATTCTCAAGTCAGCTGCTTAATCAGTCCCATCTGCAAAAAGGGAGGGATACAGTTTCAAAGAGAAAACCATTTTCAAAAATGAAAATTACTTTTATTTTTCACTTCGATACCCATGAGACTACAACAGTTCAACAAGGTAAACATAACAGTTATACAAAACATATGTAACTATTTACAGACTTAACTGTACAAAATAATTTAAAGTTTACAAAAGTTTCATGCAACCTCTGTTGACTGACACAGTCTAGGAAATCTCCCTGGAGAAGCATAAAAGATCTTCAAATGCATTTATTTGTTTAATGGTTCAAAAAAAGGATGCTGCAAGGCTTCATCAAGAGTAATTCTTTTGGCAGGGTCATATTCCAGCATCCTGCGAACAAGGTCAAACAGACTCTGATGATCCGTGTCTTGGCAATGCATGAACTCCTGAAAGAAGGAAAAAAAGGAAGTATTTTAGAGAGATCTTTCACAACTGCCAATCTCACAGAATAATAAACATGTTGTCTCCTACCTTTAAGGGCTTACAGCGTCTCCGAACGTATCGTCCTGCAGAGCTGTGTTCATCCCAGTCCAATTGGTCGTGGTGAAAATAATGTTTTCTGCATGACGAGGAAAATAATTTTAAGATAGTGCCAGCGTATACACCGTAAAAGTGGTCCTGCACATCTGCATCTGGGAGCTACCAGCTGAGCTAATATTGATTCAGAGACCTGTTGCTTTTATATTCTCATTGTCACATTATTTAGAAAACAGATCCTTCAGTATCCCAATCACCAACTCAGCCACTGAAAACATATTTTCCATTACTGATATTTAAAGAAATGGATGCTTTCAGGTGTTCCAAGAGAACAACTTGGTCTCATCTGCTAGTAACAAAGTCAGCTTGTCAAGCTATCAACTTCTAAAAAACATTTCTTGTAAAATATGCAGTGTTAAATAGTTGCTAACCACTTTAAAAAAAAAAACATCAGGTATTCCTAAATGTCTTAAAAAACTGTACTGCCGATACATGAGACTACCACTGCAAACCAAGTTCTGACAAATCCACACATCAGCATCACATTAAACACTGCTATGTAAGTAGCATCTTATTTTTTAATACTACCTGAATCTATTCCAATTGCAGCTTTCAAGTTTTTACTTATTTTTTAAAATGCATTATCGATCAGCTGGAAAACTGTAAAAAAACTAAATACAGCACCCAATCCAGAATTACTGGAATTCTACTAAAAAATGAGTGACAGGAATATTTAGATTAGCTGGCAAGAGGACAACTTATTTCAAAAAAAGAATGGACCATCGAGTCTCATGAGCTCTGGATTCTGGACATCGGGGTTAGGGGAAAACCCTGCGCTGGCTGCTTCTCCTGGCAATGGAAGTGGGAACCTCCTGCTGTACCTAGTTGTCTTTGAGGAAGTGGGAAAGATCACTGCAGCACGTGCCTGGGGGGTATGACGGGACAGTGGAAGAGGCTGGCAGCTGTGTTAGCAAGCCAGGACCCTCTTTTTCCTTCAATATAAATCTGGTCGCAGCAGGTTCTTTATTCTCAGTTTATAGAAAAATAAGTGTCTAATCCTGTTGTGGTGACGATACCAAAACTTAACTTTAAAGACTTTGTCTATTCATACTCAGTTACTGTTCAAGAGGCTAACGTTTAGACTAAAACAAGAGGACTACTGTCAACTGTTTAATTCACCTAAATCTGACACAATTTCTTGCAATAGAGTAATAGGTAATAAGAAGTCTGCAACTCTCTTTGTTGATCTTCAGAAGCTCACAGCTAACAATGAAAACATTAAAGATTTCTCTTATAAGAGAAAAGTATTAGGCAACTTACTTCAATGATGAACTTACCTGGATTTCTTGATCATGTGAGTTGGCAGAGGCCCTAGGATTCTTTCCATCATTGCCAAGTGTTCTTTACTATCATGTGTCTGCGTGGAAAAAGCAGTGAATACACTTAACACATTTTTCTACTCTCAGCCTCTTGGTAACAGCACTCATCTACCAACAGGATGTTTGCTGGAGTACCGTCACAGTATTTTTAAACATCATCACCTTAAACTACTACAAATAGATCATGCAGTGCCACTTGTTATAGAGCACTTCCCACAGCTAAGATGGACCCTGAACAAAGTTTATACAGTAAGTTTTGTAAAAGTACATTTTATTTACTCTTAATTCCAGCAGTATCTTCAGAATCTAGACAGGTTTTGTCATCCAAAAAGCCACAAGAGATCATCTTAAGTAGTCTGAAGGATATATCCCAGACATCAAATTATCATATATACATGCTGTCTTTACCATCTCAGCTACATAACCTTCAAAAAGCCCGTAAGATCATACCTTTTACGGTAATAGTTAAGTATACACCATTAAAAGATCAAATCAGTAGTCTGGTAACAAAAACGTTCAATTTGACTTTATGTACATACCTGAAAAACTGTAAATCCCAGGTAATACTCAATTAGAATACACCCAATACTCCAAACATCACAAGGCTGAGACCAACCCAGTGCTGCAAAAGATGCAAAATTTACATTTCACTTTTTAATACATTCTCAAAACTTCTCTCCTAAAACACTGGTGGGAAAGGAACTCATTTGGACTTCTGGTTTTAGAGTATTTCTAAAATATTTTAGACTATTTCTTTTACTGTTTACTATTCTAACATCACCATCTGTGAGAAATTACTTTAGTAGAAGCCCGAGCAACTGCTCCAGTTTATGAAGCAAAGGCATCTAAATGAACTGTAATTAACTGTCAGAAGGCTTACAAGCTTTTACTGACCTAAAATAACCTCAGGAGCTCTATAATGCCTTGTAGACACTAATGTGCTGTGATGCTCATCATCAAAAGTTGCACTTCCAAAATCAACGACTTTGATGTCTGTGTTCTTTAAAGTGCGTTCATCTCGCTTCTGCAAGAAAATCAAAATGCTATTTGTTAGTATGTTTTAAAGGCATGCTTAGGCAAAAGGTATTCATGACATTATTTTAATTTATCTTCAAAATACCAGTTAACATGTTAAAAATTAAACCTACGTAACAGAACACTCCTTCCAAATACATCAATTCTTATTCGGCTCAAGGTCTAAGAAAGAGAAGAGGTGGTAACAAAGTGATTTAATCTGAATACTCCAAACAGCTGACTAAAGACCTTTCCCACAGTAACAGAGCTCCTTTCCTCTTTTGTAAACCTTCAAGTTAACTTCACTCAGTTTTTACCTTAGTTTTTCCTATCCACTGGTGCATATACTCATTTATGTAATTTTAGCTCTAAAATACAGAAAATAAAATCAAGCCTTATGCATAAACTAGACAGACTGAGGTCCGTATTGCTTCTCTGTCTCAAATAAGTTTTTTATACTTTGAAAAAAGATCAGCAACATGAAAAGAAATTTGTATTTCTGCCACTAGTAGACGTGATCTGTGCAGACAAGTTCCCATCCTGACATCATGTCTTCACATTTTCTTCAGTCTAGTTTGAATCAGAGCAAAGTTAATTCCTTAGCAAAAAGTCAGGACATCTCAAAGAAGTTAAAAAAATTCTAGGAAACATAACTATCACTTGATATTTCTACACATACATTTTTTTAATAGAAGTTATGGCGACAGAAGTAGCCTGACTCAAGTTGGGAGAAAAAAGGACAAACTTACCATTTTGGCATTGTACTTCACTATGTAATCAGACTCCACAAACAAAATATTTTCAGGCTTTAAATCAGTATGAGTTAGTTTATTATGGTGTAAAACTAAAAGGAAAGAAAAAAAAAAGAACAGTATGTCATAATTAATCCATTTCTTTCCTAAAGGGAAAAAAAAAATATGTGGTAAGAGTATTGAGATTTACTTACAGTTTATAGATTGGCAGATTTGATAAGCCATATTTCTAATGTCATTAATATGAAATGGCAGAAAGCTGTTTTCCTTAATGAAGTCGTAAGTACTAAGTCCCAGTAGCTCAAAAACAATGCAAACATGGCCATGATGATCAAACCACTCCAGCATCTGGACACAGCGGCTTAAAATAAGAAAGAAAAACCAAAACAAATGAAAATTCAATTTATTGAATAATTATATTCCTCAAATCCGTAGCATTCTAATTTTATACTTACAAAGTGCTGCTTGGATCCATGGTGTTTAAGTGTTCCAACACCTGTATTTCTGAACGGGCTGCTTCCCGGTATCTACCAACATTTTTCACAATTTTAACTGCTACATGCATTCCTCTCCTTTAAAAGAAAGTAAAGCATCATAAACTGAATCAAATATTGTTTAAATACCAACAATGCCAAAGCAGCTCGATTTTAATAAGAAAAATACAGGAAGATTAAAGGTCATAGAGAATTTTGAGTTGGATTATGGGAATTTGTCTTAAGCACACTGCACTTAACCAGAACTGGTTTTATGAAGAAATGTAATACTAATCTTTCCTCTGTCAAATACTCATAGCATATGTTAAATTAACTACTTCTCAGTCTTACTAGCTCATCTGAGGCACAATAAATATCAGGAATCCACCTGCAACATGATTTTAAAAGTTTAGCAAAGTTCTCATTTGAGGAAAGCACTGCAAAAATCTAGCATTTTTTCCTGCAGCTTGCATAACTTGTTCTGGTTCTTTTCCAGTTCTCCTCTGGCGTCAGGGGAATTGAGTAACTTCTGAAATTTAGATTCTGAGTATTTTGTACCAGTGAAAACTGACCTGCACTCAGTGTAGCATTCTTGTAAGGCTATTACTGAAATGGAACACAGATACACATTGTTCAATCTATCCTATTCACTGATGGACAAGTTTTCATTGTCTCTATGTTTAGAGTCTAATGACTTAAGAGTACAGTCTCTCCTCACAACATGATCTCAAGCTCCTCAACAGACTTGAAACAACATAACAAACAAATCACAGGCAGAGGAAAAAGCCCACTAGAATCACATCACAGAACTGCAGATATAAAACTATGGTTATGTGTTAAAATAATATGAGGTTTACTAACTGTTTAAACCTCCTAGCACATATAGAAGTAGTGGAAATACAGTAATTTTCTTCTCCTCCTCCAAACACCATTACACAGAAGTAACCATTCCCTCAAAAAAGACTGGATACTGGAGTACTGTGCATTCAATAAAAGTTCAAAGGATAATTCTGATTATGGAGACTGAGGAAGGAAATTTACAGCTCGATCAATTCCAAGCAGTTGCTTTCACTAAGAATCAAAACTACTTTCTCAGCGTCTCATTGCACCATCTCCTAAGTCAGTCTCCCAAATCAATTCTGCACTCTTTACATAGCCTCAAATTCTCTAGTTAAGGCAACAGCACTTGTAGAACCAACAGAAAAACATAATGAAGCAGAACATAGTTCTCCCTCTTCAAAAAGAGCAGATGATATCTATTTAGTAATTACTAGTTTGTACCATGCAATTACATAGCTTGCATAGAAAAAAATAGGATAGTTATAAAAAGGTTTATCTTTGAAATAAACCCTTTCTCGGCAGATATTTCCCAAGAAAACCACGGTTAAAGTAGTTCACTGTTGTTAAAGACAGATTCTCAAAAGCTTAGAGGAAAAACATAGTCTATATAAAATCTTGTATAAAGTCAATACCACGCAAGGGCCTTTCACAAAGCAACAGAAAGAAACAAACACATTTATAGTACTGGAAAAGATGACTGAAGAACCTTAAAAACTATCAGGGACAGACTGGTATCAGCTGAAAAATCTTAAACATTTTCAACTAGAAATAAGCTTAAAAGCTAGCTCTCAAAACAAGTATAATTTCTTTCCTAAATACACTGTAACACTGCAATTGACTGTGAGTCAATTTCTTTTAAAGAGAACATCCCAGAGCCTTAATTTCTGAGCTAACGGGTGTCTTTTGTCACGAGATCCTCTTATAAAAGATAACCGACACTTACATATCATGATCTATGCACTCCACTACTTTTCCAAAAGCTCCTTCTCCTAAAGTTGCAACAATTTCATCTAAAAAGAACAAACACAAGTTAGAATTATATAACAACTCAAACAAGAATGAATATTATTAATGTAGATTTAAAAATGTGCCATTACAAAAGCATAATTACTTTAAATCTCAGCATCTGAATGCATTATTTTATTGGACAGGTGTCATGAAAACAGTTAGCCAAAAAACTATCTCTTGTTCTAATCTCAAGATTCAAGTTCAGTTACTAATTGGAACTTTTTGAACACAGTATTTAAATTCTACAGAAAAGAAGATATGCAAAAAAACAAAAAAGCACAAAAAAAACAGAACAAAAAGAGCAATGAAGATTTCTTTAGCCCCCCTCCTCTGACATACTATTCTAAACAGATTTTTTGCTGAAAAGTTTTTAAAAAGTGTTGAAAAATGTTCTATACATCTTGCTCTTAGAACGTCTCCACTTTCACAGATCAGGTGACCCTCCTCATCATCCTCTACACTCCTGGATCTTTTCCTTCGGTGACTCTTCTGGAAACGGCACCAAGATCGTCCAGCCAATCAATATATCAGAGTGAATTCAGGGCAGAATACGCAATTCATTCAGCGGGGAGATATTCAGGCATTCAGTTACACACCAGGCCACGAACAGTTGGCAGGAGCAATTTCAAATTCAGTCCCCAGAAATTCACAGGGCACAGTTTATGTTACAGAAGAAAAACATGGCAAGGAACAGATTTTCAGATAAATACTTAAAGTGATAAAGCAACAGAAAAAAACAACACAATTTTGTCTCTCAAACAGTGGCATAACTGAAGACAGATTAAGAATGCAACATCACTATTTCTAATACTTTGCTAGCAAATAGCAACAAACAGTATTTATTTACATATCTAACCTTACAGTCAGGTGAAATGTTTTTTTTTTTCTCTAAACCATTTATATAATCTAAACATTAAAATATATCATGTAATTTTACTTCTCTCATGTTTAGAGAGAGAAGAAAAATTATTCTGAAGTCCTCAATTTGCACTGCATGATCTAATATAATTTGCTGTTTTCTATTGCAGAAATGCGACATATAACACCTGGAGCTGAAGATGTATCAGTGTGTATCAGGCCAATACTAAGAAATTCAGAGAGCATGCCTTCAAAGGAGGCAAGCAGCAAACTTATCCCATCTTCAGTAAAATATTAGCTGCCATTAGCCAGGCACTTGGCTTATCAGTTTTCTGGAATCAGGTTTAGAACTGTAGAGCTTGTTCTTATCAATTTACCAGACATGCATGTTTCATAGCTCCAATTAAGCTTACATTAGAAAGGCATGTCACTTCAACTACTTTTACTAATGTGATGTATAAAAACTCACAGTCTACCTGAGAAAACACAGTTCACTATGCTGTAACACCAAAAAGGGACAACTGTACTTTGAGATAGGACAGTTACCTGCTTTCAGTTCTGAGATAACATTTTTCTGATTAATCCCACAGATTTTAACTACTGGCCACCTCTGTTCCCATTGTATAACTAGTACTGATGATAATGCCACCCCCCACCCTCTGATCCAAAAGACTCAAGAACATATTTATATGCTCATAAACGGACTCAACTTCAAATCCTTTTTTAATAATATAGTATTTCTTAAAGTACTGCGACCAGGAATTGAAACTCTAACACTCACTTAAGATGTCTATTACCACTAATTCATTAATAGTAAAGTTAAAAATTACTCATACCGAATGCGATTGGTGACTGGAGCAATGATGCCTCTTATGCTTCCTTTTATGACTACTTTTCCTGCTCCGACCAGAGGATTTGCTATAGTGATGATGGTGACTCTTTTCATAGTCTCTGTGATAATGCCTGTGGTCATATACTTCACAGAAGTCATTTCTGTATTCCTCAACATATCTCCGGTCATGATGGTCTCTTTCATTTATGGCTCTATCGTCCAAATAATGACTGAAAATATATTTTAAGTGAATGTTCTCCACTTCAAAAACTTGAGGTTCCAACAAGATAAGTGACTTGAGCTGAGTTACAGAGTTACATAGTATGCCTTTACATCAAGAATGTTTTCTAATTGACTCCCTCCCCAAAAACAGTGGAGCTTGTGATGTTACTTTATTAGGAATCTAACATTTGTCAGTCTCAAATACATGGCAGCCATCCACATGAACAATATATAATTTGTCCGCAATATGCACAGTAAATAAGAAACTCAGACTCCAAAAGGAGGAACACTTCCTAAAATATACTGAGTAATTCAATTACAATCTCCAAAGTCACAGGATAAAACTCCATACAGCAACAATCCCTTTCTATGCTTTCATGGCTCAAAGTGTTAAAAAAGAAAAATAAAAACTGGAGAGTGAAATAAGTAGCATTATTCTTAGTGCTCTGCATTAAACATTAAAATCCTCAGAGAGTATCTGGATCAAGGATCTCCTGCACAGAAAAAAAACCTTTAGGAAAGCTGCTGAGGCCAAGAGACCCCATATTGCTGTACACCTACTCCTCCCAGCATTCTACAAGCATGAGTATGAGCTTTTAATAGAATTCCATGGGATCTTCTTCTCAAGGAAAAAAGAAAAACACAAACCAAAAATTAAAACCGAAAAAACACATCTTTCCAGTGAAAGCAGTTTAAGAGAAAAAGCAAACCACCTCCAAATTAATAAGAGAAACTCATACTTACCGTTGTATTAAATGATTAAACAAACCTTCTCTTCCTTTTGTTCACATTAAGTAAGTTAAAAGGCATATTTTTTACTTGAAATTTAATACTGAATGTATTCAATACCAACACTAAACTGACAACAGTGAAATGAACTAGTAACATTTACTTGTTTTTGTTAAAGAATTTCTATTTTATGCTTCAGGTACTATGTTAACAAAATCAACTACCTCTTAAGCTTGTCTTAAAGTGAGCCAAACCTTAAGGAATTGCAACTTTGGGCACTCAAAAAATTCTTACGCTGAAAATATATTTATTGCAGACACAATAAGAAACATCAGCGCTACTCAATTCAGAGTGTTATACCTTTCTGAAATGTGATTTGGTTTATAGTGCTTGCTTTCTTGTCCACTGCTGTGGGACCTTTTCCTGCGCTTACGGCTGCTGCTGTGCTTTCTTTGATCCCAGCTCTTTCTGTCGTCCCATTCAGGACAATGAGATTGCTTTGAGTGACGCATCTGCGACTGAAAAAAAAGAAATCAACAAAAACACATAAAAGACAAAAGCATTACACTGGTATCTGCAGATGCAAGTCAACTACTGTAATTTGATCAAATACAACAGAACTAGAAAGAACTATTTCCTCAATTTTTTTTCCTCAGCTTCCCCACATATTATTTTGGTTTGGCGAGTAGACGTAGCTTGCTCATCCTAACAGTGTTACGAAACACAAATCAAGATTAAATAGGCCAACTCATCTTCACTTAATAGCTGCAAACATGTCATAAAGCCTGTTTTAAATAAACTCTCAAGTGACTAAACAGAATAATTTCCTTAAAGAGTTTTTTGTTGGAGAGAGACCTTAATCTTCAAATATCCTCTCTGACAAAATCTGGATTTAGCTCTTCATACTATATTGTACATAAATGACTACATGGAAGACAAACAGGTACAACCAGTCTAAAACCTCACAAATCTGTTTACAGATCGCTGTTAAATAGACATTTTTTAAAGTTTTACCAATAATCACAGTGAACTCTGATATATCAACATTTAATTCTGTAGTACTATGAGCCAAGCCACAGCTTTTGAACCCTATTAGCATGCAAGTATGCAGGTGCTTTACAATTAAGCTGATTCGCCAAAGACAAAACCCACCAACTTCCGTTGCTGGATCTCAGATGCAGGAATTCTCTGTTCAAACAGGTACATGCACAACTGGAAAAAAAAAAAAAAAGGGAAGGTAAAGCACAGCTATAGAATTAAGAGTATAATAAAACCAACCATCATTTTTTTTACTCTTCTTTCACAGGAGTTTTTGAAAATAGGAATAAACTACGTAGCTATTTCAGTATATTTTGAAGAAATACTCAAACATAGTATACTCAATACTCAAACATACTCTTCCCACAGTAAGAGTGACAGCAAGAAAAGTTTAAAAATAGACAGCAGTAAAAAAAAAAATAAAATATCACTATTGTGTAAAGTTACACAGAACAAAGTTGGTCACCTCTATACCAACTGGAAGCATTAAGAAGGAAACTTTTAGAACACGTAAGTGGTAAGCCTGTTCTGAAAAACATGTTTTCTGATACTTTCATATTTGTGACAGGAAGGTAGTTAAAAATAAACTACAACTGACATCTGCACCAATGCTTTTTCACAGAAATCTGTTTTAAAAACACAAATAAAATGGAAACAGTGACAAACTGTGCAAAAATAAGTGACTGGTACACCCTTTGGTCAGTCATGATGCAAGTCTCCTAAAAAATTTTCTTCACTTACGATGCATTAATAAGAAATAGAAATACTAGTATATTGAATGACAGACCAAAATGCCTGAAGGATAAAGACAAAATTAAAACCGATAATTGTTTCATTTACATGGCTAAATTTCTTCTCTTCTTACCCAGCTCCAAAGCTATTTTCCTCTATTTTCAGCCTACATAACTCAAATTATGAAACACACTCATGTTTCAGTTATTTTACTTTTGAGATGAAGAGTTCCCACACTCAGTTATAAGCGAACTAAGGATTTTATTTAGGATTGCCTTTTTCTTTTTCTTCCCCATTTGGCAGAAGACAGGCTGCATTAAAGTTCTATAGTGGACAAATATTTACATAAAATCACCATTAAAGCGTTGTACAGTGGGGGGCTTGGGAGTGTGAAAGGATGGACATTTGACACAAAAAACTACAGAAAAGGTTTAGCTGACGGCTAACTGCTGCTTAACGACAGTTAAGTGCACACAGAATTACTGGAATTAAGGCAGAAGTTGCAAATTCTGCCCCTAAAGGAGCCAAGTAAATGCAAAGGAAGAGGAAATCGTTAGAATCGGTCTGCGCAAGGCCCAAAGTGGCCACAATCCATTTTACAGTAGGAGCCACCTTAAGATTTTTTGACCATCGTGCACTCCCTCTAAATTTATGCACCGAAACGCTTGGCTTATGTAATACTGACAGCTGACACGGACATATGCATTCCTATACGGCATGTGGTCCTAATCCATACCACAGGCCGTTTTCACTCCCACATTTTGCCATAAGGATTCTCAAATAGGAACCATGGACCTTTTGTAAAAGATCCACACGTAAAGCGCCTCAGGAAGGCCACAAACGTCCTGCCATAAGCTGCCTACGCAGCAATTTCTAAATGTCTCTCCTGGAAAACTTGGCAGGCTGTAAGAAACGGAGGAGGTCAAAGGCTTATTCTTTTGAAATGACCAAAGTCCGCCGGGCCAGGCCGATCTGAGCGCCTGGGGTCCAGATAGGCAAGAGCAGGTCCCACAGAAGACACCCACTACTCCAACGCACGGCCACTGCCACGCCGGCCTTCCCTCAGGAGGCCTCTGAAGCCGGGGGAGAGGAAGGGAGGGGGACACGACACTCCCGTGAAGGCCGACATAAGCAGCCGAGCCGCCCTCCACCTCCCCAAAGTAACTACCACACACGAGGCCCCAGCTCTGTCCGCCCTATTCCGCCCCCCCCAGCACCTCCACAGAAGCCTTCTTCCCCCTGACGGGGGGGGGGCCTGTACCGAGGATCCCTTCTCCCACCCTAACGCCTCCTCAACCAACGCCTCACGCAGGCCTCTACCTTCATCCTGCTCCCCAGGCCGCAGAGACGAAGCAACGCGAGCAGCTCCCCCCC
>JAOXJM010000052.1:45026940-45046740 GCA_026413425.1 Tringa solitaria
CCCCCGCCGCCATCCCCCCGGCTCCCCTCTCTGCTTCACCTCCCTGGAAACGTAAAGGAGAGAGGAAAAAACGGAAGAAGAAGAAAAAAGCCCGAGGAGGAAGGCCACTCCCGCCACTTACAGCTGAAAAAAAAACAGGCGAGCGAGCCCCGTGTCCGCCCTGCGCGCACAAACAAAATGGCGGCCGCGGCCGAGCGCGCAGAAACTGCTTCCTCCTCTCCCCTCCTCTCGCGGCTTCTCTGCGGCGTGACGTCAGACGCACAGAGGACAGGCCCCACCCCTCTACGGCCCTATCCCGCCCCTGAGGCCGTGCTCCCCTCACAGAGGGGAGTGGCAGTCGTCATGGCGGTCTCTGTGAGAGGAGCAGGGCCGGCCCAGGCTACACCCCTCGGCCTGGCCTTTCTCCGCCCCTTTCTGAGGGGGGCAACCTCAAAGGGAGCTAAAGCCTTGTGGCTTGGGGACTCAAATTTATGCAGGGGTTCAAGCAGGGAGGCCGGGTTCAAAGGCTGCCACCGAGCGGCGGGGCCGCCCTCTTGTGGCGCCCAGCGTCGCCTCACATCGCACCTCCTCCTCCTGAACTCGCCAAACGTGTTTTAAGCAGTGCCGAGTCCGGGTTGATTACACTGTTGGGCCTGACTTCAAGATCATGCGGAGTGTTTAAGGTAAATCCAGAGGGAGTCATTCACGCGTGATGCTAACAGGCCATACAGTAAAAAAAAAAAACATAATAAAATTGATTATCTGCTCAAGTCTGCAAGTTATAACCATCCCCCTCTTCCCTAAGTGCTCTGACCGCTGAAGAGAGAGTTTGTGAGTTGCTGGGTGCAAGCAAAGGGATGTTCCCTTGTCCCTGGAACAGGCCAGGGGTGGCCGCAGCGATGTGAGGAAGGTGGGGAGCTGGGCCTGAGCGTCCGGGCCTTCCCTTGCTGGTGCAATTCCTGATTCATATCCCTGAAAATGTAGTCTGGGGAGTCAAGCTCAGTCGTGTGCTTCCGGCAGAGAGAAACACTCACCCTGAGAAAAGCAAAACCCTGCTGTCACAGGTCTGTGTTAATGCAGTACTATACAGTGGCAAAATACTGCCAACTCCTCTAGCAGTCATTCAGACAGAGAATTTAGTAAGCCCAAAGAGATTGTTTTAAAGCAAAGGAACGCAAACCAAACACAGGGTGAAAGGAATGGAAACACGAGCTTCAAATTTATTGTCATACTGTTTTATCCAGGGAAGATTACAAATCCCTGAAGGATAGTGGATAAATTGAAAAATTCATGAACTCAGTGACAATGATTTTAGCAAGTTTTACGTCTAATACAGTAAGATTTTGCAACTCAAGCAAAACCCAGAATATCTGAGCTATAGTGTAAGTGTACTTTTTATTGAATGAGTGCTGGTGTCTCTTTGACGTCACTCCTCCAAAGTATTAGCAAATAGTACGAAAACACAGACATACATTTGGTTTTGTGTTTTTAAAATTTCCATTAAAATTTGTTTGCCAGGGAGCTTAAGATAAGCATTTAAAAGTGGTTTGCACAAAAGTGAAAATCCTGTTTCTCTTCTTGGTTTGTTTTTTGGGTTTTTTTTGTGAGAGACACGGATATGGAGCACCGATGGCTGTTTGTTGCCAAGTGTTTTTTTTAAAAAAACTTTTAACCTCATAGTCCTTGTCGTATATCAAATCTGTCAATGCCAAATATGGCTTTGGTGCCAGTGGTTTACTGTTTCTCATTTAGCATGTAAATGATTGGTTATTATTTATAAAACTAGCTATAACATCTGCAAAGTGTTAAGAGTTTTCCCAACACCCGCTGATACAGACCCTGCCTGAGGAATTCTCTCAGACTACAAGCAGCAGAAAAAAGATAGAGGGATAAAGTTAAATACAGAGAGTGGGCATGCACAGGGGAACATGGCTGCAAAAGTGCAGAAAAATACCTGTTGACCTGACACTGACCAACTATACCAGATAATTACGGTTTCTCACTGATTTCTGATTCCAAGAGGAATGTCTAGGAAGGGCACCTGGATTTTATGGAAAGTTCCTTGCTGATGACAAAGCAGTGGCTGGTATCCCTGGCAGGGGGGAGAAGATGGGATGTGACAGGATCACGTTATCTGCCTTCCTTGCCTCATTGCCCCTTCTAGGGTTTTACTAGGTCTTACCTTTGCTATTTTTGTCTTTCTGTATAAATAGATGACAGGTGCTCCGACAGGGTACAGCAGCTCTAGGACATCCCGTTTAATGGGAAAAAAAGGCTGAAGAGACTATTGGAACTGACCACCTTGAAGCAGAAATATTTTCGGTTCTAGGGTATTTTAGTTCTGTCCTATAAGGAAGAAGGATCTTCAGCCTGGAATAGAAGAGGGCGAAATAACTATTGTTCATTATGAAAATGCAAGGAATGGGAGCTAGTGAAAATGTATTGCTTTCAATCAGAGGTTTTCAGCTGACAATTGAAAGAGGAACAAATCTATCAGGAGAACAATTAACATTTTGTTGGAAATAATTTTGAACAAAAGTGGTGTGTAAAGGTTGTACCACCTTCACATCAAATATATATAAACGGAAGACATTTCACTCTGAAGCGAAAGCCTTACAACAGATTTTATAGAAAGTAGCCTCTATAGACAGGCTGCAAAGCAATTGCAGCTACTGCTCTTCGTGCTGAACAAAGTGCTTTCGAAAATACCTCTAGAGACATTCAAAAGAAAAGCAGTACTGAAAGCAGTTAATTTTCCTTCTTGTTCAGGAGGTGGCAGTGGAGACCCAGCAGCAGAGGAATCTCAGCTGGAATTTAAGCAGTGTCTCCGAGAAGGATAAAGTCAGGAGAAATTAACTGCCTGTGACAGGTTACATCGTGCAAACAAAAGCCACAGCCCCTCTAGAAATGGCCATTTTTAGGATAGGAATAATCTAACTATGAAGAATCAAATTAGTCTTCACAAAACTGGGAAGGAAACTCATTTGAGTGTAGTGACAGCTACTTCTCCTGTCAAGCCTTATGGTATTTACTTTTGTTTATATGATGTATTTCCTTGTTTAATTAGACTTTACAACACCAAATGTATGCACAACTTGAGGAGAGTGTAACACAACGCAACTGTGGTTGAGATTGCTTTGTACAGCAGAACGTTACAATTCAGTGCAATTATCCTAGTGGGACACATTTGGGCTTGTAGGAAAAGCTACATTCAAACCATTTGCTTCAAAATGCAATTTGGTCTGGTCCCTCTTTCAAGTGCTTTACAACAGTAGGTGATCCATCCTCACAGCAGCTATTCAGGAGATGTAAATCTCATTTAGTTCTCTCATTGTTCAGATACAAAATTTAAAGCAGGGCTTCTCTGCCTTGCCCAAAGCCACTGAAAGATTCAACAGTGGAGCCAAAAATTTCTGGCTTTCAGTACTTCCAGCACTGTGCATGCTTTCTCTTAATTAAAGATGTATTGGTTTTGTTTTTCCTCCCTCTGGTTAGCGTCAGAGGCTGGTTGTGTAGTAGTTGTGCTTGGTCTTTAGTTCTTCATGGATTTCTGTAGTTCATGGTTTGGTTTTTATATTGACGGAGAGAATTTTGTAGATCCCCTTGACTGGGTGGTACCAGCTGTAGCTTTGCTGGGAGCGAGCGCAGGGACAGGGTAATGACAATACTGTCTGTTTAATAGAGACTGAACTGAACGGGGATGGAAAAACCACCAGGAGCATCATTTCTGAGATATATCAGGGAAAATATATTATTCATTTCACAAATCACTATAACTACTGATCAAGGGAGCCAGTGTCCTAGATTGTTGTGGCGTGTGTATATTCAAAGAGATAATAGGAGCTTGGACGGGTGGATCAGCACAAAGGCAAAGTGAGAACTCACTGACAGTAGTATTTCCACTCTGTGAGACTTTATTCTTGAAAAGGATAATTTTAAAATACTTTTTTTTTTTTTTTCAAGATTATGCAGTAGAATAGAAAAAGGCAAATATTCAGCTGGGTCAAAAAGAACAAGATATGGTTATGGCTCTGGGACACATGTTCCTTGTTAATGAGTTATTAGAATTTTTCTTAGAAAAGCAGTGACCCAGAAACTTTGTGTGAGCACGGGCACTTGTGTTCATTCACACGTGCACTGGTGAAAAGGTGTGGCCAAATAATATGTTTCTCTCTGAGCTGTGACCGGTGACAGATTGGAATGGCTTACACTGCCCTCAGCGTGTTTGTACATTGTATTAAGATATTAAGGGCAATCAAAACACCGTGCCTTAACCAGCTGGCACATTGCCACACAGGCAACTGGTTTTCTCTCCCATGTGTGATTGTCCAGCTGGGATCACCCTGGGCTGAGCTGTCCCCATCCATTCCCTTTTACTGCAAGGCTCCCAGGGCCGGCTGAAACTTGGACTTTTCTCACTCCCTGTTTGTGGCACAACTGAGGATTGAGCCTTCTGAGGATTGAAATGTTTTAGCCTAATAAAGACTTGGGGGCTTCACACTGGGGAGCCTGAATAAGTTCCAGTTTAGAGGAAAATCACACTTCTGCAAGCTTTGGAGCCAGAGACACACTACGTACCCGGAGCAGGAGTCCTCATGTGGTAATGGCAGCCAGACCCAGCCTGGGCTGAACACAAGTAACATACTTATTGAAGCAACGTGGTGCAGATGCCTAATGGTATATCAAGGAAACTCCACCACTTAAACCTATACATGAGTTTCACCTCTGAGCCTTTTCTTTATTTAAAAGAATTTTAAGCTACTTGAAGCAAGAATTTCTCTTGCTGCACGTTATTACTGAAACAGGTCCCTCATGTCAGTAAAAGCTCTCAGTTTACTGCAATACAAATAGCATAAGAACACATTTAAACATTGGTTGTAGCACTGAGGTGGTATACTTGGGAAATACTCAGGCCAAACCTCAGCTTTTTCCTCTCATTATGAAGAACTTTCAAGTCTAAAATTCCTATTTGGGAAAATACTGTGGGAACCAAGAGAATTTCTCTCTTTTCTTTGCAGTGTTCATGCAGTGCAATGTTCTTGATGTGTGAGGATGAAGAGAAAAGCAGTGAAGGGGCAACAAGAGAGGAGCAGAAACCACAGGTACTTGTGCCTACACGCATATTCCTGAATTGCTGTGCAGAGTCAGGGGCACCTCGGTACTTTTGGAGTTTCAAAGCAACCCAAGTTTCTTTACAGCCTATTCTATAGATTTGTAGTTGTTGAAATCTCTACCACAAATAAAAATGGAGAACAAAATCCACACAGCTGAGCCTTTTTTTTTAATTATTATTCTTATTTGACACTCACATTACAAAATTTAGAAACCATAGACAGTTCAGGCAAACTGTTAAAACACAGTATAAATTAGGGGGGTTTAATATATAAATTCTATACATAGGTAAGTTAGCTCGAACATGACTGACAAAAGGATTTCATAACAATCTTACCACAACTGTATAAAAAGGCATGGAATAGGATGGGCACTATAATCATGAATGCAGGTTAAGACATTTTCCACAACAGCTATAAAGCGTAACAATGACCATGCTATTCTCGCAGTGTTTATGTGGGGTACAGGATGCATATTACCATTAACATGTCGCAAGGGCTATGTACAGTCACAAAATCATAACAGCCACTTTCAAGTAACTTTACTGTTTCCTGCCTGTGCAATTAATAAAGTGTCGGTGTTTGTTCTGAGGACTTCTAACAAAGCTACACGGGTGGAGTATTATGGATGGTAGAAGGGTTTTAATTTAACCTGAAAATGCTAATTAGAACATGAATTTGCTTAATTTAAAGAAAAAAAATACAGAAGAGCACAGCGCCTCATTACTATCGCTTACATGATCAGTATATACCAGTGTTTTAATCCAGATTTATTTTCTAGCTTGATTCTTTTTAAAAAATAAAATGATAATTTAGTTCCCATTTTTCTAAGTACAGTTGTAAAAAGAAGTTAAACCAGAAAAAATGTAAAATGAAAATTTTGGTATCTTTATAGGGTGATTTTTTGACAGGATATGCTTCCCAGGAGACCCTGGACATGTTACTCAACATTTGAATTTCTCAATCTGAAAATAAGGACAGTTCTGCTTACCCATTTTTACTCTGTAGTTTTAGGTCTGTGACTAAATGTTTTAGAAAGGCATCATTCTTTAGAATGGTATGTTGGAGTTTAGGTTTAAGACAGCTGGTGCTGTCACTGTCACTAAAAGTGAAAAAAATCTTAAAATCCGATTTCTCACCTTTATAAGCTGATGAACACTCGCTAAGAGTTCTGAAACCCAGAGGATAATTTATTTCCCATCTGTGCTGTGCACTCGCAATAGTCTTTTTGGAGACAGACTCCTAAGGGAAGTACTTGTACATTTGTAAGAATCGTATCTTGAAACATGAGAATTTAATAGCTCTGTGTGTGCATCTTTCACTAAGTTTTAATAATTAGGAGGATTCTGTTGGACCAATTCCTTCTAGGTCAAGGCAACGACAGACTGTAAGTGATAACCCAGCTTGGGCTCTTATGGAAATACATATGATGTCAACTGTCCAACTACAGCCTGTGTTCTGTCAACTCTGTTTCTTCATGGGCCAAAAATCAAGAAACCGTCATTTGTTTAGTTGTTTCAAAAACACTGGAATTTTAGAAGCATAATTAAATAATGAAAGCAGTGATGTAGTACTGACCAGTAACAGTTCATTGAGGAAGCCACATTTCTCTGAACGGTAGCCGGACTATGGAATTTTCTGGTCAGAAGTCCATTAACAGGGCTTTGCACGTTTCAGATGGAAGTTTCCTGTACAGATATTTAACTTGTAGGACTCACAAGCTCTGAACTCCAAGTCTGCTGCATTCAAGGTGGCCTGGGAACACTGCTGTACTGCAGTATTAGTCTAGGTTGGCAGTTTTAGGGCCCCAGGGCTGAAGGGAGAAGGACTCCTATTCTATTATGTCAGCTCTGGAGTATGATTATAGAGCCCTGTTATGGCAGAGAACTAGAAAAATGTTCCTATGGCATTTTGCAAGAGGTGTTTATGGAGCAGAATACTGCTTCTGTGGAGGGAAAGGCATCAAGGGAAGAGTGAGCCCTCTAAGCCACTCTGAATTTAAAGCATTACAGTCTGCGCCTGGCCACAGGGCAAGGCAGGGGATCTAGACAGGAGTTACTCACACTTAGCTTTTTTCTATAGCTGAGCTTATAGCCTGAGTTTCAGTCTTGTACCTGTGTAGAGCATATGAAATACCACCCATACGAGCTATTAGCTTATCTACATCTTGCACAATGCAAAAAAATGCAGGATGTGATGCCTTGTATGAGCATTAGCTTAATGTAGTGAGTATTTTTTTGCAAATCTGAAAATATGCAAAAAGAATTATAAAAGAAATTAATACAAAACAGATTAGCTTCCAGATCTGTTCCACAAAAAAAAAAAAAGCTAACTCATTTGCTGCCTCCTCTGCTCAGCTCTGAGCTCAGCTGCCCCACACAGCAGCTACCAGTGGCTGCAGGGAAAGGGCCATACTCTAAGGCTCTGTGCTTTCTTTCCAACATACCCGACATGAAAACAAAAGTATTGGTACAGCTTTCTGCATCTGTATTTCACTGTATTCTTTGCTGCTTCAGCCTGCCCAGCTGCCACTGATGCTAACAGGAAGATATACTCAGATATCTTATTCCACTCTGCTACCATGCTGTGAAATCTGAAAGTTAACAACCATCAAAGTATTTCTCATAATTTTAAAAAATATTTGTTTTTTCATGTTGCTCAGATCTTAAAATCTCCGTCACTAACAAATTGTTCATTCTTTCAAGTCCTCTAGAGGAACCTCTTTTAATTCAAAGAATTTTCTTGTAATCATTTTGATGGACGGATTAGGAAGTAGGCTTTGCCCCAGGTGAACTTCCAAGAACTTCTTACCTTTCCAAAGGGATGTGTCCGAGCAGCAGAAACCTAAGAGTAGAGGCTCAGATATGAATTTGCATATCAGCTTTGTACAGGATCATCTAATCCCCTTTGCATCCCCCTCTTAGTGTATGTGCTGCCATATGGACACCGGTACGTGTGCACTGTTCCCCAGCCACAGTTCAATAATGCCCTGCACCAACTACTGAGGTTATTTCACTTAACAGATAAAGAGACAAAAGAAAAGAAAGTCTTTGGCCCACAGTTGAGCCTCTGAGCAGTGACAAAGGGGCTTTTCCCTGTTTCTTTGTCACTCCCTAATCCCATTCTGCAATTACAACAATGGAATAATCAGTTCACAATAAGAGGGGGTTTACTTTCCAATGAAAGAGGCACCTGAGACAGTAAGGCTAATTTCTACCAGTCTAAAAGGAAAAAAAAGTTCTTAAACCCAGAAAGTCAAATTTTGCTCTCAGACATGAGTTAATTCATTGGATCTGATTTAGTCCTTGAATTTGCTGCTGAAACTTCAACAATGTCGAAGAAAACTTTTTCTAAGGCTGGATTTTCACCCTATTAAGTGCAACCTGCCCATCTGAGAGTTGCATCTGGCTCAAAAGAAAGGCCAGGGACTATAATAGTTGTCAATGCAATTTAATCCCTATGAATAACTTAAAACTGTACTATAGTTAATGATTGCAAGACTGCTCCAAAGCCCATCAAAATCAATTGGAGTTTTTCCTCTGGCACATTGCTGTGCGTGGGATCAGTCTCGTTCTCTGGAACACAGTCATTATTAGGCCAGATACTGTTAACTGTGTAACATTTTCACACTGATATGCATAACAATATCTTTTCTACTAACAGGTCTTCTTTTTGATCACTCCAATTCCATATTCAGTAATCTGAGCTCTGTCCTAAACTGGATTCACAGTCGTGTGCAAACCAGTGCTCATGTGCTTTAACAAAAGGTGCGTAAACTATTGCAATAAAACATGAAGTAACCAAGGTATCGGTAAGGGACTGGCTTGACTTGAAGGGAGTGATTGTCTTATCACCACTGACCACACTGTAAAATATTTTCGAGCTGAGAAAACTTATCTCTATGCTTAAATTGTTTCTTATTTGAAGTGCTTTAGCAGTTGTGTCCACGCTTTGTTAAAGTGCCATCTCGGCAGTGGCTGGGATCCCAGTCTGCTTCCAGATCCACGTGTCCTCTAACCATGTGGGGAGCTCCCAGCCAGCTGTAGGACAGGATGGTGTTAATGGCCTGACAGAGGGGACAACGCCAAACTCAGTGCACTCTCCCACACTGGGTTCCTGTGTGCTAGACTCAGTTCAAGAGTCCCGCCCAGCAGACCTACATCCATCCACCTTTAATTAGGTAATGTGATCGATGCTGATGTGAAATTGAGGGCAAGATTGTACGATTAAGTGTCTTTTGAAAGGCATTGAGCAAGTTAATCTACTGACTTCAACACAAGCTGAAGGCACACAATTCCCTCATTGTTTTTCACTGGGCTTTTTTATCTAGCGTTGCAGAATGGCACACTCAAGAGAGGAAAAAAATAGGGCCTTTACTACCACTCTGATTACACTAGAGGAGGTACAGAAGTGATTTAATGTATTTGGGTCTTTTAACATTTTGCCATACATGCAGGAGCTAAGTTAATGTTTCGGAAAGACTCTGTATCATATATTCACATCTTACTTAGCTCAGGGTTTTGATACTAACCCTACAGACCTATAGGTCTTGTTTTGCTGTGTTCTCTGTGGAGCATGAGCTCAAGCAGCTGTCAGGGAGGCAAATCCCCTGGAAAAGGTGGAATTAGCAAGCCATGACATCACTACCAGTAACTTGTCTAGATATTAGTCTCACGACTACATGCCTTACAGTGGCTTAGGGGTTGGCGTTAAGGGATACCGCTTTCTTTTATGCATGGTAGGAATTCTTCTATGCTTATAGCAAGAAAACATTAATTGTTGGAGGTGTTTTTTCTTGTTTTCATGTAATTAATGCATTTTTGGAAGAAATCTATTCCCCAAACTGTCATCCTTTGTTTTCAGTTGTACTCGCGCTTCGTAAAACCTGTTGGTGAAGCCAGGTTGTAACCACTCTCCTCTCTGGAGCTGTACACCTCAGTTACACCAAATATGAATTACAAATGCAACTGACAGCTTTTTTAAAAACTTAAGGCTTTACATTGTTTCTATTTGAATCAATAGGATTTTAGCTACGAAATTATATGAAGACAAGCTATGATTCCTAAAGTCTGTTTTTAAAAAGCGGTGTCATCTCATTTCAAGTTGCTCTGCGCTCTGATCTCCAAGTCGTTTCGCAAATTGCAGCCAGCTTCTCTGGAGATCAAATACTAGGGATCAATATGCCACACACCTCTATAAAGCAGTAATTGCCTCAGTATTCACCAAGAAATGAGGATAGTTAGCACCTCTGAAAAAAAAGACCTTTTAAATGTGTGACTACATAAAGGCTTAAAGATAATTTAGTGCTTCTGACAGTCCCACTAAGACCTTAATACCTACCTAAATCTGACCTTTATGCTACCAATTTTAAGCACTGAGGTTTGAAAGTTTTGGACTATGAAAGTGGTTTAGTTTGCAACACTGATAAACTTTATGAGATCTAATTTAACTCATACTTACAAAATTGCCTGAATTCATAGAAGGTGCCCAAGACTATAAAGTAGTATCAAGAGAAATCACATTTTGATTCATCTTCAGGATGTTATTATCTCAGCTCTACCAGCCTCTATTGCCTTATTAGAAAAGGAGAGAGGATTTCCATTTTTAAGAAGTAGGTCTTAAGAAAAGGTCCGTCCACCTACATCGGGTTTCAGATAAATAAAAAACCATTTCCACTATGAAGTCACACCGTGTCAGTTAAAAGATGCAGACATTAAGAAAAAAAATGACCATTTAGCAAACCCACTTAAGCATTAGCATTGCTGTAGATGTGTTTATGGTTATTGCTCTGGATTTGGTTGGAGTTTAACAGGCTTTTAATGGCATCATTTTGGAAATGGTTCTGCTTGAAGGAATGGCTATGTGTGCGTGTTTCTCTACAGCTCTCAGCTCCTGTACGACAATTAACAAAGAGCGTATTAGCAGTATCACCAGAATACTGATCATTCCCTGCTTAGAATGATGTTGTACCATCCTTACACTTAGTTCTTCTGTACAAAGCTTGAATAAACACATGATGTTTTTATGTTCCCCCTCCTCGAATTTGTGCACTGATAGACCTATATGAAAAGGAGAGTGAAGTTCCACCTCAAACCCTACATATGCAAATCCAGAAGAAAGTGTCCTGCTCATCTCAGCAACTGCAGGGACAGTGGATTCCAGGTGGCCATGATCTAGATGGCACAGGTATTCACAGACCATAACCCACCGTAAGAACTGCCCTGCAGACACGATCAATCTTTAGTGTATCACACAGAGAATGTCTCTGGCTGCTCCCCATCAGCTCAACTACCAGAGCTACCCTCAGACACCAGCTCACCAACACCTCACATTTCAACAGCTCTCTCAGGCATGGATAACTTTTGAGGCCTGGCAGCGGGCAGCAAGAAACAGTTCCAGTTTTCTGGCTAAATGCACAGGCCAACACAACCAGGTTTTGTGATTAGCCCAGTTTTTCAAAACACTGCAGCCATTGGGAATCACTCTGCGTTGAAATAAAACTATTATTGATATCAAAGAAAGGGTTACATCCTTCTGTTGTAGACAGAGAAAGACTGGAACATCTGAGGCGGCCAGCATCAAGTCAGTAATAAAATGCAAAGTTCAGTATCATGTGGCATTTAGGTTTCATTTAAGCTTTTTGAGGTCTTTTCTGGGGCAGGAAGGAACATTTCTTCCACATACTATTACTTCAGGGCTTACTTTTAGGTTACTTACTTTAGTTAGGGCTTACTTTTAAATCTAATATCCATATAGTTAATTATCACTTCATACATGTGTTACAGTAGCACCTTGATTATTGTGTTCATTATTGTACAACTTTAAACACAAGACATAGTCCCTACTTCATATTATCTGTAAGGAAATGGTGAACATGGTTTAGATCCTAAAAAATAAAAACAGAGAAAATCGGTTATCTGCTCATGAATGACAAATTCTTTAGTGCCTTCATTCTAGTCTGAAGCCCTTTTGTCCTTTTAAAGCATACCACGTAGTTCCCAAATTCAGAGCAATTACCTCCTGCTTCCTATCCTCTTAGTATCATGTTGCAAAATAAACAGTACCGTATTAATCGGAACCCGATAGATTGTTTTTTTTTCAAATGGTAATGCAGTAGCTTTTTTCTCTAAGTGTCATGAAACCCTCTCAAAGATGCAACTCAGCATCAACAAAATTAGGGAATTCACTACATACATTAAATAGGGGTAAGGTGAGCCCAGAGTCATTTCCTTCTTCAGTTCAATGTTAGATGGGGTTGTAGCAGGGGGGGTCTATAAGCAACACCGTCTGCACTCTGTGCCCTCCACAGATCTGCCAAGATTCACAGTAAGAAAAGCAACAACAGTGGTGGGAAGAATAACTAAGCAACAGTCGTACTTCAGATTGTTCTCTGTAAAAATTCACAGGGTTTGTACGATTGTCCCATGCCGACGTGGTCCGTATGTGACATACACGTATACGTACGAGTGAGCGATGTCAGTTTTCATCTGCTGGAAGCTTATACCTGTAGCAGTCAGTGCTTTGTTCAACAAGGCTGGGGGACTGCTAATGTAAGATTAAGTTCCTCTTTCTTCATTCAGCAATTAACCAGATTGCTGCTGTCTCTGTGTTTGATTTCATTTTACAATCCTCAGAGGGTTTAAAGAGCTGCTGTCCGAAGCACCTGCTTCTGAAATATTCACGGGTAGTTTTTGCTTTCCTCTTGTTAGACTCCCATTCTCTTTTGCAGTTCCATGGTTCTCCATCCTCCTGGTTTTCTTACTTTTTCCTTCAGAGGCAAAAGTTACAGTGATCCTGACGCAGTTTGGGCACAGCCACAAATAGTCTGTTTGTCCTTCCTCTCTGTGTCTCGTAGTTAGAAAAGCGTCATTGTGCACACAGTTCTGTTGATTTCAGTGGATGAATCCAGTTCATCCATCATGTCAGGCAGTCAAAAAACCCAACAAAAAACTCAAACAAAAAAAAAATTGTCTAAATCCCAAACAGGCATCTTTGGAATCAGTAGTGCAAAATGTTTGCGGATTTCTTTTCCTTGACCTACTGCGATAATCTCTTAATCTTCAAGTCTTTCCTAAAATAGTGGATCTGTAAATTTAAAACATAAGAACAATAAAAAAACCCGCCAGATATAACATTGGGTTGTTTGGTTTTGGTTTTTTTAATAGCTCTCTTCAGATTCTCACTTACACCAAACCATTACGCATCTCTCGTAAGAGATGTGAACTGTAGGAAGATCCAGTTAACGTAGGGCAGGCCTCTTTTGCACGGGTACAGCACTGTGTAAATGCACAAGTGGATAAATAGTGGATAATTTGAGATTACAATTAGCTTCTATCAGTGCAGCTTCAGCTCTGTAGACTAGGCTTAAGTGGAAAAAGACCTCCGTTAGAGGTCACATTTTAAATGCCAGCACTTTGCAAACTTTGACTATCAGTGCTGCGTTTTGGAGGTTCTTCAGAAATGAGCTGATAAAACGAGTGATTACCTTAAGGATTTCCACCTGTCTTTTTCTGTCTGGTTTTCTGGACTTTCACTTTCATAGGAAGCCAGATACAAACCTGGAAAAAGTAAATATGTGTTATTCCAAAAGCAACTGTAACTCCCTATCTCTCTGCATTCTTATATGTCCTATATGGTACCAGGTAGCTGGTAATCAGTAGGATACTGGTATTTAGCTCATGTCACACCTTTGAAAAGCTGTTAGGTTAATTCTGATGGAACAGTAAAGGAGCCCAGAGTTAAAATACTTTAGCAAGACCTTCTTACATAATATTAAGAAGTTAAATGGTCTCTGGTTTTGCAGGTAGAGATCTAGGCCTATTTTCTCTATCCCAGCACTGCTGCCAAAGTGTTGCATAAACATTAAAAAAAGAGAGACAGTGAGAGCTGACAGCTAAACAAATAGATTTTTTAAAATTAAAGATATTCCCATCACTTAACTTTATCTTCCTCAATCTTTTTAAAGCTTACAGGGACATGGTATCTTAAATAGATACAAAACACCCTCAAGGTAAGAATGAGTTACAGAAACCAGAGAAGGAACACAGTAGAAGAAAATAAACGTTTTTTTTTGCACTGTAGGATGCATTTTATGACACACCAAAATGTGTCTAGGCTGTAGAGTCTCCTCTGCAAAAGCTGGCAATGCACTAATATCTCACTGTCTTCACAGACTTTTTTTTAAAGCAAGCTGTGATTTGCGTTCACACACATTTCTTCCCTTGACTGTTTAGCAATGCTTAATTCTTTAATGCTGGAACCATGTCTGTATCCAACTCTGTGCTACAATTACAATTGCATTTTACTATTCCAGTGTTGGCCCACCGTCCCGCCACGCTGTAACCAGCTCAGTGCAGCTGCATTTCACGTGCCACCGCTGCAGCTCTCGAATACCTTCTCCCACCTTTCAGCCAGGGCAGTGCTTTCTGCTTTGCGCTTCCCCTGGGGAAGAGGGGGGGGGTCTCTGTGGCTCCTGCAAAGGGCATCCCATAAAAGCGGGATGAATACAGGGGAGAAAATCTGCAAACAATTAGTAGGACCATTTTTGGTCCAGCAGCCTGAAAACCATACTTTACCCGACTCACTTTCTGTCCCTTTAGAGCCTAAAAACAGAACAAATGCCTCCATCCTATCTCGTTTTGATATGTATTACTTTAGTCACATTAATTATTCTATTTTGGCAGTCATTTTTCCTAGGATTTAGGCAGCATTTTTGAAGCAGTATTTTGTGTTCTGAAGTAGTCTGTGAAATAAAAACCTGTCAGGTCTGATTAACTTGGATTAGTACAGAAAAATGCCTATAGAATCAAGAAAAAAATAAACCCAACACCAGTATAGCTTATGGGAATATAACTACAGACAATTCTGTGCGTGACAAGGTACCGAGAGGCAACTGACACAAAAGCAATATGAAATGACACAGTCTGACATGCTGGATACCAAGCTGAAGAGGACAGATAAAAAGACAGAGAATCAGAGAAATAATTTCAGAAGAGGGCTTTCATAGCTACAGCTTAAATTAATTAGTAGCAAAAGATTTTCTTAAAATATTCTTTTCTGTAGATAACCTATTTCTTTGCTGCAGTGGAAAAGGTCGGCGGCACCACCGTCACCCTGGGCCATGTTCACGGAAGAGATGACAGCACTGGTTTACGGAAGAGATGAGTTCTGGCTCCATCAATCACAGAAGGAGTGTCCAAGGGACAGCTGACATTCACAGCAGTCCACGGCACGGTTGTGTGGCCTCTTTTTGGGATTACAAAAATAGGGCCAACAATGGCAACTTCTGAGACAGTGCCTTACAGAGAAGTTACGGACAAGAGAAAAGCAATCGGGCAGCAGCTTCGTGACCTGGAAGGTTGTATTTGCAGAACCACATGGATAGACTGGGGGTATGCAACCCGCGTGACAGGAAAGCTTGGAAAGAACCAAGACTGGACAGTGAGAGACATCACCAAAGCACAGATCAGGCTGCTAATTAGTAGTGATGAAGAGACATATTTTCAGTGATTAGAGACTGTACAAAGTCTTACCATCTTCAGTAAAAATGGGAGCGGTATGTAAGTAGTGGATGATGTTAGGGTCTTGTTCAAAGGGACACTCCACTTGCTTCCATGTTATAAATTCTCCTACTTGCTTAGCCAATTCCAGAAATTTCTGTAAACATAAAAAACTCCACTCAGATACAGTAAGATTATCTCACTAAAACAACTACATCTAAGCAGAAGGCTGGGATCCAGATCCCCTTGCCAACCACAAGGACATTAGGAGAAAAGACTCTTCTATGATTTAGATGGGTACATTTTCACAGTTCGTTTACAGGCCTTCTAACAGTTCTGATATAATTTAAGGCGATGCCAGGCTCAGTGTTTTACGCATCACTCACTATCTCACAATGCCAGTAACAGAAGGAGAAATTTAAAGCAATCAAAGAGATGCTGCAGAAATGACTTACAAAGAATTTGAGAGCTGAAGAACTATTTTCTCCTTGACACTGGACATTTCTTTTGGAAGTACCTCCTCCCTGCCCCTCCAGCAGAATGCAGGGACCCAGCCATCCTGATGCCCAGCACAACACAGAACCCCTGGGTGCCTGCACTCTGCCGCCAGCAACCCTTGTACCGCTGTAAAACCATCTGCTCCAGCAGAGAACTGGGCTTACTCAGGATATCTGACTAATATATGTAGGTCTGACTATATCTGACCTACAGCCAGAGTCGGGGGCGGGGCAGAATATAAAATCTTTCTACCGCATTTAATAGTAATTCTTCTGTGTAAAACCTACAGGCAGGAGGTAACACCTTCGAATCCTTACATCGGCAGCATGACATTTACCTCTTGGACACAGTGGCTCCGTACTCAATATGTAATTCTCCTTGTATTCTAATTTTTCTTTAATGACCACATGTAATTTATGTCTTACTTTGAGAAACCTCCTTATTAAAAATGAGAAAGGGCTAAAAAGGCAGCTAAAGTAAAGTATAAACCATTTTATACTGATTTGTGTGTATGTAAGAAAAATATTTTCCCATGTTTTCTGAAAAAGTCATAAAGTACTATCTTTTGTACTCCATTTTTGTACTCCAAGCCATAAGTACAGTAATTTTTACTGCTGACACTGTATTTCTAGCAGCCAACTCTCATCAAGCAAGGTAGGATGATCTGCTTGTAATGTTTACATAAAATATACATATTCTTTTAAGAAACATTCTGGGATTGGTTTAACCTTCACAAAGTCTCTTGAGATCATCCATTTTGGCATGTTTAGTCTTTGCTGGCCTGCACCGAAATTGCAGGCAAACAGTTTCAGATGGTGCTATCGGAATGGAATAGATAAAAAACATTTTTCACTTCTTACTTCAAAGTTGACATGTCCATTTGGAAGGCGATTAGCACATCCTTCGTTCAAAAAATAAATGTCTTTGATCAATAGGCTGAAGAAGGGGATCACAATCTGTGAAGAGAAATGACACAACTATTATCTTTCCAGTTCAGTATTTTCTCTGCATGAAAGAAGAACTCAATCAGGAGAGAGGAGAAAAAAAGAAATATTAACTTTTCAGCGTGCTCTGCACTTAGAAAGCAGCACAGTGACAGGCAAGGAAAAGGGCAGTGGGGTGTAGAGACACCTTCAGCCATCAGGAGAACAGATGCTGAAATTAATATGAACTGAACACAATGTTCACTGAGCAGAATAACACGACTAAGAAAATGTTAATAACCCAGTTTATTATCAAGAGCATCACTGTCTGATGACAAGATCAGACAGCAAAGAGCGAAATAAAATTGCAGAACTTTTCCTTTCTCTGTTGGGTCTTCATAAGCAAAGATGCTGAATACACCCATCGAGCAATTTCAAGACAGCTGGAAACCAAAGAACCAGTATCCTCCCTGAACAAGACAGAATAACATCTGATGACGAAGGACTTGTCTACAAACAGTGAATCAGGAACTGCTTCATTTTCAACAGCTCCATGCATGGCTACCTCTTGAGGCTCTAATTTCCTTCCTGGTACCTGATTAGTACAACCTGCTCCTCCAAATTAACCTGCAGACAGTAGGATTGAAAATATTAACTTCATTGACAGGAAACTGCCGACAGTAGCCACAGAGAGCACTGTAGTGCTCAAAGTAAGCCCTGGGCATCATCCAGGGCAAAGTGGCGTATAGCAGTGATCCAGGCCTTCTCTCTCAGTCATCAGAGCCAGCTCATCATTTGCTGCAGAAAAAGTCTACTTCTAGGTAAGACTCTTGAAATTAATGGAATTACAGCAGGGATAAATTTGATGCCAGATGTTCCACAGCAGAAAGCAGCAGCAGCTTTGCTCCTGAAGCGCACCCTCAGGGCTTCAGCAGAGACCCAGCGTGGGCAGAGTCCCTGCGGGTCCTCCTGCGTCCCCCTGGTCAAAGGGAAAAGAAAGAGAACACAAAGGACCAGTCCAGGACGAAGCTGACGCCCGGGGCTTTGGGATTCAATATTCAAACCTGAGCCTACCCACCTCTGCAGCAGAAAGAAAAAGAAACACTTGGAGGGTCTGAGCTATAGGGGCAACAGCCACCTCTGTGAGCATTTTCCTGCCTTTTAAGCCATTAAGTATAAACTTAATCACCATGAACTTGAAGGAAAGCGCATCGCATGGTGGAGTGTCCAAATGTTTCCACTGGCCTATTTGTAAATTAACTGAACTACAGCTTGTTAAACACGCAGCAAAGTTGAAGTGCCTCCTGGCACGCAAGACCAGCCCAGGGAGCTGGTGACAAGGCGGCAATCCTTTAGTGAAATATTTAATGTCGCGCTGTTATTCCATCTCAGGCTGTACATCAGCCGTAGTGGGATATGAAATGGACCTAGAACAGGACGGCAGCTGTTATTTTCCAGTCTACAGCCTTCGTGAAGCAACAGCGAGTGCCACAAGGCACAGACGCGGAAACACCGAGGCGAGGAGCCTACAAGCCACCACCAACTCTCGCAGCGAAAATGGAAGGCAATTTCTGTTTCAGCTTAAATACCACATGCAGAAAACTGCTAGAGATCTGCATCTCTGCCGGCTTTTTTATGGGACAGCCATAGATAAAACTCTGTAATGTCAGTGCGATAGCCATAAAAAAAGCCTGGACTAACACTTTAAGAGCCACTGGCATTAACCTGATACATCCCGCTGATATAATATAGGAATGGAAGAAAGCACAGCCCAACCCCCCAAATCCTGAGCCCTCCTGTCAGAGTGAGGTGGAGCGAATTCTAGGCAACCTGAGCTACGTGTGTTTCAGGATTCATTTTTATATCATCCAAACAAGATCAACAAGAATACATTCAATCTATGTGATTTGTTTTCTCCCCAAAATGATGACAACTGTAACCAGTGTGGTCTTATAAGGTGGAAAGATACAGAGCTGGAGGCAGGCACTGATCTAGAAATTCCTGCCAGATTGTGTCTACGTATCCTTTGCAGGCAGATGCCAGCTTGTTTTGCCCTGCTCCACACTGCCCGGGAGCCTGGTCACCATCATTAGTGGTACTAAACATAAATGAAAAGCCTTGCTGGGAGGGAGGGTATATGTGAACATGGGCTCAATGCCACCAAAAAACAGCTACAAAGCCACCAGTCAGCTCAGAGCACGGGCAGAGCTTGTTCTCATCTGCATCCAAAAGGCGCCAAAGACATACCCAATTCTCTACACGTTTCCAGGGGTTTTCTGTCTTTGGGTCACCATTAATTTCCCCAATAAAAATATGTCATCCTGTATGTTTTGTTTTTCCAAATTTCTGTAGGAAAAGCAACAGAAGTGGATATAGCTCCACTCTCTAACGTTGGCTTCCATCCAGGCACTTCACTAGCGTAAAATCTGGGTTAGTGCCAGAAATTCGTATTTCATTCCCTTCTGATTTCCCGCCCCCCCCCAGCCCTCCAACCCACCCACATGCTGAAGGACAATTACCTCCTGCAGAAAGAAGCAAGCTAATGAGATCTGACGCGTTCTTCCTCCATCGTATCAGACAGCAACAACCCCCGGTGCCGCGCTGTGCAGACTCCCGACATTTCAATGCCAGAGACATGTCATTAGCACAACGCGGGCTTTCCCAGTGGAACGACTTAATTTTGGAGGTGGCGCAGGTCGGCTGTCTGCATAGATAGAACCAGCCTCGGTTCCTAACTAGTACACCCCTCTGAATTCTGCAGAGGGTGAGACCAGCTCTGTCTCACCCTGC
>JAOXJM010000052.1:45046840-45071683 GCA_026413425.1 Tringa solitaria
ATAGATAGAACCAGCCTCGGTTCCTAGCAAGTACATCCCTCTGAATTCTGCAGGAAACATCAGCCCTTCTTCGTTACCAGCTCTGTCTCACCCTGCACTTTGGCCGGTTTATTTCTGCCGCCGAACTGCCCCTCTCAGCTTTGCTGGGCCTTTTATTTTTACAATCCCGCACCTGACCGAGTAACGAGCAGCTATAACCACGCCATTTACACACTGAGAGAAGGGCTGGATCAGAACAGCGTGGACTGAGGTCAGGGGATCCTCCATGGATTGAGATGCTTCTCCTACAAGCTATGCTGCGGTCTGAGGATGAGGATAGAGTGGGTGATGAAATCAGGCCGTGCTCTTTTTGCTCCAAGGCTGGTGGCACATGGGGGACCTGGGTGAAATGCGTGCAGAGGAGGAGGAGGAGGAGGGAGGGAGGATCTCTCAGGTCACTGTCTCACCCTGTCTTCCCCTGAGGATATAATCTAGCCCCTGAGCTGGGCTTCTGTTCAAACACTGGGCAAAACCCAGCAGCCAAGACACCAGCCCTGAGGAGAGAAGAAAGTAAGGTTTCTGGTGAGTCTGGCAGTTAGAAATTAGCTCCTTTGAGCCTACAGGCGGATTTTCTTCCTGTGAGACATAACCTGCTGCTTTCTCTGTTGGTCTGCAACACGAGCGCTCCCTCCAGAGCACCCTCCTCAAGCAGATGGACTGGGGCCTGAAGCCCCCATCTGTGCTTCTGGGGTGGCCACTTCCCAAGAAGAGGGGCACAGGGGATGGGGATCTCAAACTCTTGTGAGCACTATTCAGTTTGAAGATAAAAATTTTCTTCAGAGTGAGCTTTGCTACAAGTTTGCCAAGAAACTACATATCATTTTGTTTCAAAAAAAAGGGATCACGTTCTTTCAATTTTATTCAAACTCATTAAAACAATAACTGATATTCTTGCTTATAAAAAGAAACAGAATTCCTTAATCCCTACAGCATGAATTACCTGATCTGCTGTATCTGACACTGTAACATACCCGCTGTGAGTAGCCACTGAGTCATTTCTTGAACTAATGTTATCTACACAAGGGGCACAGAATATGGGCTTCTTCTTATGTAAAACCAGATACCTTTCAATCTAATAACCTCTCTGTCCTCAGTCTTAACCAGGCAGGGGTAGAGGCATGACAGAGATTGCTGACTTCCCCAGGAAATTAAGTCAAACAATAAAGGAACTGGTTTGGATATATATGATGGTGGCAGAAGAACTAAACTGCAGAAGCATCTCAGCCAGGCCCTCGCCGCGGTGTGTGCGAGTGGAAAGAATTTCTCTGCCAGTCACAAAGATCCAAAGCCATCGTCTCGTCTCTGCACAGAGAGGTGCTTTTCAGAACAACTCAGCGTATTCCCAGTGCAGCTGAGTCAGCCTGAGACCAGATGCTGATCTCATTTCACCGTAAATGCTGTGAGATTCCATTAGCTTCAGCAGATTTACATCAAATTTACCGGGATGGGAGATTAGCATCTGGCCTGGCTCCTCAAGTAAATGAATACTGAATTCTGTATTATGCTTGTTCATGCAGTATCTACTTTACCTTCGCCATGCTCTGCACAGAGAATACCCACTTAAAACACCAATTGCAATGTTCAAAACAAACCCTCTTTCATAAAAAAAATAAAAATAAAGAGAGAATTGAATGGAGAAATAAGAAAACAAACAAGAAACAAACTGGGGGACAAACCAGGAGGATCCTGCACTAACATCTTGTCAATCTTATTTTTGCAGCACCAGTGACATCTCAGAAAGCTACATATCTGCCACCAACACTGACAATTCCTGCTCACCGAGATTGCAGCAACAACCGAATGACATGAAAATTCACACGGACAGAATTTCACATTTGCTGCAGTGGACTCAGACTAGACTTCTTTGCAGGACTTGTGGTAAGTCATCTTCCCCTACCGTAAAGGGAGAACCACCTCATCTTGGAGTGCTCTGCCCTTCCCTCCCTATCTCAAACCACACACACACAACAGGGACTTGTCTGCACAGAGGCCCAGCGGCCACAGCTGGAACCAAAGCGTGGTTCCACCTGGGCCTACCAGGCTGATGCTCCACAGCAAAATAAAAGCCATTTTAGTCTGGAATACCTGTTCCATTTGGTTTATCAATCTAAGCAATGTGAATTTTCCAGGGACACAGAGATGCCTGCAACAAAGTCCTCTGCGCTGTATGTCCTGCCCTCTCTAGCTCCCTGGCGTCTGAGAGCAAGTCCACAAAAGCCCTGTCATCCATTCCAGACTCCTTTCAGCCACAGATTGACATTTCCAGTTGCATTTAGCAGCACAGGAGCCTTGCACTGGTGACCCATGGAAGGGAGGAGAGCGTTTGCATCAAGTCCTTAAGCCACTGACTCTTGACAGCAAAGCACACCATCCCTTTGGAGATAAAGGGGATGGGGTCACACCTACCTTCTCCCTGTTGCTGTGTGCGGTGAGGGATCTGTGAGCAGCCCCCCTCAATGCCGTTCTGTAGTTATAGAAGTTGCCAGTAGGGTCCATCTGGTGCTAGATACACAAAAGAAGACACATTCGTTACAAGGCGACCTGGGTCCTCTGAAGGTAACTGTACCCTCAGTTGTAGCAAACCCTGAAGAGAACCCAGCCCACAACGCAAGATCTACAGCTCATGGCTGTTTGTACCTTTGATTTTTCTAGCAACAGCCTACTGAGCTGTTATGTGAAGAATAAGGACTGCACATTTTATCTATACCAAATCCTGGTATCCTTAATACAAAAACAACCTTGGGCCATGTTCACTCGATGTCCAAGGTATAGCTTGGGAGCTTTACATGCACCATTGTGTCCGTGGCCAAACAAAACTGGCCACTGAAAGCACTTTGGCTTGCATATAAGCTCATATTTTTGGGTTTGTTTGTTGTTTTTTTTTCCTCCTATTTGTTTGAGTGCTTTGATTCTCTTCTACATATCAGCAGCTTCACACCTTCCTTACTACACCTGGGAAACTCCAGCAAGAATCTGGCCCTCTGCCTGTGAAACACATCTCAAACATCTCACACATGAGTAACAATGTGATCACAAACAAACAAACAAAAACCCCAGAATATGTAATTCAAGCAGAGTATCAGCACTTTTTTTTTTTTTTTTTTTTACCTCAAGAATGAAAAATTTGGCTGTTTTCACTTTTGACCAAGTCTTCTTTAGCCTGGAAACTGGACTCATGTTCATTCCAGCTAAGAGTGAGAAAGGAGAAAAGAGAGCCGTGGATCAGAGTCAGGTTTCGGTTTTCATTTGTGACAGCTGATGGAGAGGTCTGGTTAGAAGCTGTACTTACAAATGATGGCCATCAGCGAATTAAAATTCCCTATGTTAAAGCACTCTCGGGCAACGTCAATGAAGAATTCGATGACCTGTGCTCGCTGTTTCTTTTTTGCAGGCTGCAAATTAAAATCAACGAATATCTGTAATAAGCACATGCAGAATTGGAGGGCATCTTAGTTCTTCCATTTACATCTGCTATCACTCGCTGGCCCCAGTTCTGTTCCAGCAATCCAGTGGATGCTGGTGAGTGGCAGTCTCTAAAATCAAAGCTTTCCTTGCAGTGACATAGGAGAAATTCACGGCAGTTCCCAGGTTTTGCCTCAGTCAATGGCTCAGCATTGGAACAGGCAGCACAAAACAGCTCTGCAGCAGCTCAGCTCCCCGCTGCCCTCCCTCAAGTCAGTGGGCACATCAGCACAGACTTTCCTTAAGGGCAGGATTTCACACCCACAGAACAGCAGCATCTTTGTCCCAGAAAGACTTTGTTTCACTGATTAATCCCTTTCCCCTCTTTTGCCCCTTTCAGCAATACAGCCAGGACAAAGGGAAGCTTGCATTTTAAGTCCACTTTTTAACTGGACTGGAAACACCCCACCTTTTCTAAAGATGATCTTCAAATGGTAATGCTTTTGAGTCACAGGCTATCTAGCCTGTTTATACTATTACTATTCTTCCCTTCCACACCCTTTTCAAAGGAGAAAACATTCATTTTATTTCCATGAGGCCAAGTTAAACAAACTAAAACCACTACCAAGTTAAAAAACAACTAGTCTCGGTAATGGGCAGCAGGACAAAGAGCCAGGCAATGGCAATTCACACACACCAGAGAGCTTTTGGATGACAGATAACAAATACCGCTCCACTAGAATCTTTTCCAGAAGAAGTCTCACAAGGATAATTCAAGGCATTTTTTCCTCTCTTTTTCCCTGCAGGGTTCATTATTCCGCACTGTGCTGCTACTACATCAAGAGAACAGTGCATCCCCCGTGTGTCGCCAGCTCTGTTTTGCAATATGTTTGTCATTTATTAGGACACTTCTGCGAGTGCAATATTAGTAAAACTTACCACCAGATGCTTAGCTAGGTCATAAGAAATAAATCCCCAGGTTTGCTTATTAATGTAAAATCTCAAAGTGGTACTTCAGGCATGTGGTAAAACACACCATGTACTTTTCCCTTACCATGCAAATTTCCGTTGCTACGAGATAGCAGAGTCTATTGAACCATTTGACATAGGCCTCAAGGTTACTCGTCTTCTTCTGTTCACTGAAACAAGTCTGGGGAGAAAAAAGCACAGAAAGACATATAGCTGTGTTTCAGTCAGCCGCCTGATCGCTAAGATAAATACTACACAAAGGTAATTATTGGCCACATCTCTCTGATGCACAGGGAAAACTGCATTAAGGGCCCCTTTCAAAAATTCAGCGGGTGGGTGGGCGGCAGATGCAGAGGGTCCAGCTGAGAGTGTCACACCACACAGTTCACACCAGTGTATGGAAGACAGCCCCTGCACTGACCCTTCGTCACTGGGATATTAACAGCCAGGGCATCGCAGGACTCAGACAGCAACAAGAATACACAGAAAAAGTAAGACAAGCGCAGTCTTCCACAGCATGCTCAGCTGTGGCTTTGATTCCAGGAATTCCTTCACTTCAGGAAATGCAAGCACCCACAGCCCTTTTCCAGAGGGCACAGACCATAGTTTAGTGAAGCGAACAAGAGATAAGCAAGAGAAAACACAGTTCTAGTTGCTTCTTTTGGAAAAAAAAAAATTCGCTTATAGAGTTTTCAGAATAATAGGCTCTCTAGTGACCAGCTCTGTCTTGATGGCTGCTCTTGCACAGGTCACTTACATGCCAGAGATACTTCACTGATAAAAGCCATTACAAGAAGAACATTTTTCACTTTTTCATCTGAAATTTAACATAAATTCCCATAACCAATACAGTCTGTGGGAACAGATACTTGGCTGAACTCTTCCAGTTCCTTTGACATCAACAGATAATCCAACTTCAGCGGAGCGACAGGGCATTTTGCACAGCCTGGAGATGTTGCTCGGGATTATAAGAATTCAAGTCCTTTTCCCAGCCCTAAATTCTTAGACTGTCCATCTAGAACACACTGCTCCCTAGAGTTCACGTGATTTATTTGAACGTTCATTAACGACCACTAGAGGGTATCAGAGAATAGTGATTTTTTTGTTTTATTAAGATGATTATTTCCCAGGGCTGCCATAAATACATGCCACTAAGAAGAAAATCACAATACATAAACACAGATCCATTACGGTCAATGGGATTACCCATATGTTGCAAGTTAAACAAGTGACTAAAAGCCCTTAAGAAATGGGCTTTGTATGATTCCCAAGGTAATTCAAAGTAAGACAGTATTTACCTGTGATTTTGTATACAGGCATGTTTAGAAACAGAAATCACAGTACCATGCTACGGAGCAAATCTTAACAAGCCTGAAATTCCTAGCCACTTTATCAGTAGACTATGTATTAAATAAAAAACACTTTAAAAGCATCTCAAAATTAAATGTCGGCAAACAGCATGTAAATATCACACAAAACAAAGGAAACCCAAAGCAGCCCCAGTCTATCCACAGCAGCTGCTTTTCCTGCACTCTGTGGTATCATTCCTCATAACAGCAAAAAAGGACATGAAACCTAAGTTTTGTTCTGAATATAACATTTCCATCTCAACACTGCTGTCCTGTGCCAGGACGTAAGAACCACAACTAATACCACAAAACTTGTCAAAAGGATCCAGCAGTTAAAGTTGAGACAGACTGCTTTTTAAAGGTTAAGCTTTATAAATGGCAACAACATTTAGCACCTCCCCAGCATCTCCCATCTGCAACTCGGAGTGCTTGATAAACATTCGTAGAAGTGAAGCCTTTTGAAGCCCTCACGCAAGAAAGATATTTAATATGATCTCCAGCTGGAGGGAATTCAGACCAGAGCCAATTCTCTGCAGTTAACAGGGGAGTTCTTCATGGGTCGGGGAACGATACATCACTCCACGTAAGGTTTGTGTCACCATGTAGGACGCTCTGCCAGGTCCCACGTGATCCCTGGGATAGACTTTACCCTGGTGCAGAGGCTCTTCTAAATCATCACTGGGACCTTGGGTCAGTCCAGGCAAAGGGTGGAGAAAAGTTCCAGGCTACCTCTGCTTTCATCAGCCTTGCTGACTCGAAGCCCAGTAATTTGTTAGTGCCATGTCATGTGTGAAAGCGTCACGGCAGTTTTACTTTACTAAGTAGGTCCTCCTGGGGGAAGACATTGCCTTGAACTTAAAAGGCCACGCAGTGGAGCATCCCTGCTTTGCACCTGGTATTTTCCCTGTTATTATGCACCTCATTGAAGTCCCAGAACTGCTACTGGGCAGTGTTCAGATTTGCATTTGAAGAACATGCATAACTGTCAAATAGCTTGTCACAGTCCATCGAGATGATGTGCTTGGATTTTCCATCCCACCATTATTTTCAGGCTCTCCGCCTCTCAGTATAATCTTTCCTGTCCACCTTGGCTGATGTTTCCTTATGTTTACTCGGTAACCTCAATTTCTCTTCACATCTTTGTGGTATTCTGTGCTGGCTCTGCATTTGCAATCCTAGACACAGCTACAGCTGTTGCATGTACATTAGGTTATTACTGAGTATTTCCTTCTTCCTCTTAGCATCCCTTCCCCTCTATGGCTTTCTGCAATTTGATTTCACTCACTGCTGCCTCCTTCCCACTCTTACGAAACTCACTCTCAAATTTAGTGCCCTCAGTTTGACTTCTTTTACTTTACTGAGATATAGATAACGACGACTGATCATTTTCAGTCTTGTTCCTCATGCTTGCAGCAGGTTGCTGAAATCTCACTGTGGCTGGTTTGATATCTCATGTTTATGACACACCTTTGCTACCTCGGGGTTTCTTCCTAAAGGATGCAATCAATGCTCAAAATACTTGAAACACAAGTTCTGCCCACTACCCTTCTCCCCAAAACCAACTGCAGAATCTCCATAACTCTAGTAAGATAAGGAAAGAGTCCAACGTTGCACTTTTTATCCATCCATCCATCCATTTTTTCACCATTACAAGCTATTCTAGTGCTCTTTGGGCAGCTCTATAAACACAGGTCTTCCTGTTATGTTCAGCGTTCAGGTGAAATTCTGCCACTGATGTATGACCTCAGTGAGAGCCCATCTGCAGTTCTGGGGAAGAATTTTTTGCTCTCTTTCTCTTCTGGCAGTATGTGAAATCTCCGACTCTCTCTCCTTCTCCAGCCAGGAAGTCTGTTTCCTTATTGAGGCACTCACTGAAACGCTGCTTCAAACCCCACTAGAATCAGTGGAAAGACTCCAAGTGGCTTCCACGAACTTTGGATGAAGCCCTGATCAGGCACTCCATTCCCTGTGGTGCTTTGGGCTACAAGCTATTGTGTAGAGAGGGAAGAGTATGTTGATTCATGACATACTGACTCATTGCTGCGGTGTCTGGGCACACACTATGGGCACTGCATCACATCCAGAGTCTTTACGCCTTCAACGCTGGGAACAGACATTCCCTGGTTGTGTTCAGCCACAGGCCATCTGCCCTGGCCAAAGCAGGTTAGGAGGAAAAAAGCCAGAAAGCAGAAGATCAGGGTGCTGACCAGTCTCAGGCTGGGACCTCTCACCAGGCAGGAATGGCAATGACCTGCCAGTGCGAGCTCTATCAACAGGTCCCACCCTTGCTGTGAGAATACAGGTCATCGGTTGGCTTGGCCATGGCCAACACGTGCCCCAGGCCCTGCTCTTACGGATCTCATCACATCAGTTCATCTAGAACAAACCGTGATTGCAGGAGACACTTTGCATGCGGACAGATCATACCTTGGTGCCATCCAGAGGGTCTTTATGGACAAATGCCTGCACAAACTCCTCAGGTCCAATGTGACTTAGCCTTTCCTGTGAGAGGGGGGAAAACAGAGAGAGGAAGAAATGAGAAACCACCCCAGAGTCTCTTTTATTTCTCTTTGTAAGACATCCCCATTACCTGTCTGTTCTGAATGGTGTTACTGAACTGGTAGACGGCCAACTAGCACCAGACATTAAAATTCCTAAGAACAACTAGAGTTATTTCAGCAGGAAGAAGAAAATGAGAATAAATATGTCTCATTACTGACAAGCCACAGTAAGAGCCCTTTCCAATACACAGAGAGAAAGGTGCTGGATGCACAAGGCCCCATCTGGGAGCCAGCACACCTCAGTTCTGTGCTTGGCACTGCCACAGACCTGCTATGGGCCAGCATTACTCAACAGGCTTGCTCCGCCGCTGTTAAAAGGGCAGCAATGCTGTCCTCTGTGACCACAGCAATCCGTTGCTCATCTGCAACACAGTGCTCTGACCTTACCTCCCTACCCAGGCTTCCCTGGGTGATGCCCCGGGGTGGTGACTGTGTGCCACTGGGGTAGAAAGGCATTGAAGATGCACAGATTTACATTAAAGTCACTGCTTACACCGAAGAGTGTCCCAGGCATTAACCAAAACAAGAGTAAATAAAGCATCCAGGTCTCTCTTAGTAAAAGACAGGCTAGCTCCACCATCAGAGAGGTCCTGAACAGGTCCTGAACAAACCTGGCAGTGCCAGCTACACCACTGGCCTTCTAAATAGGCTTTTCAATTCCCTTAAATATGTTTATTAGAAAAAAATATTTTAAGTGGGTCATAGGTCCCAAAGGTATTTCAGAGGAGCTTTTTTGGAATTCCTACAGCCCAAACATAGGATATTCAAACAATGATAAAAATCAATGGTAGTTTTGCTTAAGTGAAAATTTTACGGCTATTCCCATGCTGTTTCTCTTAACTTCTCACCTTACCACTGAGAACTGTACAGGACTCTTTCCAACAAATAACTGTTATTAAATAAGTAGCAAATAATTCTTACTAACAAAGAAGCATCAGCCAGTTTTAGAACAGAGTAGCTGATGTACCAGATGCAGTAAGTGAAAGAGAAGGTAGAGACCAGTGATTACAGTGAACTGGAGTGAAAAGCCCTGCCTGCACCATTTTTAGAAGTGCAGCGGTGCCCTGGTTGCAGGGAATCTCCCCTTGGAAGACAGTTGTACCGTGGAGGAGAAGAAAAGCAAGAGAAAAACTCCAGACAAAAGGAGTTCTACTCTCTGGCTTAGGATATATAAAGCAAAGAAAGCCAAAGTTGCACATTCTAAAAATTAACCAAGGTGAGATGATCCTAAATTTGGTGTTTCTGAGCTATTCCACTTCTTGACAAATAGAATATCAACTACCTTCAGAATTCCCAAGGCTAATTCCATTCACTCCAATTCATGGTTTGTTTTTCCAGCCTTTCTCTCAAGGATGAACACTGTCTAGAGGAGGACAGGCAGCAGGGAATCGTTACAGCATCAAGGGATCTGCAGATGGCAGCAATGTTTTATGTTCTTCTTTGAACATCCAGGAGGTCTACACAGAGGACCAGAACCTGGGAGAAGGGTGTGTAACACAACAGTCTGTCCAACATCTTGGTACTGTAACTAGAGCAATGACCATCAAAAGCCTATTTGATAGTGCAGTCCAAGGGGGGCAACAGCAGGACTTTGTGTGGGTGGCACTTGCACACCCTTGAATGTCCATGCAAAAAGTCCCAAAGGGAAGAATGAAAAACACCTGAGACAACTCACACGCTTTGTGGATCTGTAGGAATGGATCTCAACTGTTAAAATGTCTTCCAAGTTAATGACCAGCCATTTCAATAGAACCCTTAGGTTGTGGGGCTCAGAGCACCTTACAGAAGTGGGAACCCTTCGACCTTTCTGGGACAATGACCCACATTTCACAAATAAGCAAGCTGAAAAAGTGACCTGCCCCGAGACGCACAGGAACACCTGATATATACTCTCTTCCTGAGCATCTCTTAACCTGTCAAGCTCTGCTCCTGCTGCAGTGCTGATGCAGCATGGGATGTGCTGCAGCAGTGCAGGCATTTTTTGGTTATGTCTGGAATACTTAACAGCTGATGGCTTAAAATAATACCTCTGCCTGCAGAAGTTGGGAACCTTTCCCACTTACCAGCTCCACATGTGTCAGCTGCTGAGCCAGAGTGTAAGGGTCACTGCAGACGCTCAGGATTTCTCTCTGAATTGATGGAGGTTTACTTTTAAAGGCAACCAGCTTATCAGAGACAGCAGCGCTGATCTTAACAATCCCTTCTTGCCCGTGGCTGAGGGTTGCAAGCTTCTGATTCAGGGTTTGCAAAAGCTGATTCATCTTTTTCCAATAGGCCTGGAGAGACAGGGAGAGAAAGAAACATAAACCACCCACAAAACTTGACAAAGGAGTGTTTTTATGCTGAATTTTCCCTTTTGCAAAATACTCCTAAGCCAGCAACAGGTTACCATTTTATTTTCAACAGGCCTATTTCAGAATAACCAGTTGGCTTAATTACAGTTCTGTGCTCTGGACCACAGAAAGAGGCTGCAGTCGAGAGAGGAGGCAGGGAGGACTGGTGGGTTGGGCTGGCACCCGTACTCACAGATTCCTGCCAACATTAGGGTCAGAGGAGAGGTAATGCTGCAGCAGGAGTTACTGGAGCTTTCTGGAGCACAGCAACATTTGGTACCTATCCTTTATGTCACCTGTGTGTTGGACGAGAACTCCACCTGTTAGTGGTGCCTCGTCAACTCTTATTTATTAGGAATAAGAAATGTTTTTAACGCTATTCTCTCCATCCTTGTGAGCTGGGAGCAGCAGAAGCAGGCTGCTACTTGCTACCCAGTTGGAGTGCTCTGAACATCGTGTAGCTTTGAGTATTTAATATCCAAAATGTTAATTGCTACTGAAGGAAGCTCGTATCGTATTCCAAGCACAGCCCTGTGCTCAGCAGGATGATCATTACTAAGTTGCCCAGGTTGTTCTCAAAGCTGGAGCAGCTTTTCAGACAACGAGTGGAGCTGCTGGCCATGGAGGATCAGCAGAAAGAAATGGCTTCAACTCTCCATGACTGACAGATGCAGACATTGTAAAACTGAGGCAACTGAGAGAACTGGTGGATGGGCTCTAAAGACAAAGATTAATTGGAAACGTCCTTGGGGAAAAGCCTCCTATGGAGCACGGGGTGTACCCTACCGAGGAACACGGCCCCATGGACTTTCCCAGCCAGAAAAAGGAGCATCAGCCATGGGTGCAAAGAGCACGGTCACTTGGGAAAACAGTTTGCAGGCTGGCCTACTACCAGCTCCTCTTCCAGCACAGACCCACAGCAGAGAGATCCTCTGGCTGCTCCCAAGTGGAGTAACTCCTCACTCCCCATCCAAACAGAATTTAGTAATGTCAAGTTGCCAGTAACATCAGTTTGTAATCTGCCAGTGTGACACCATAGCTGGCACGAGGGCCTCCTCTGTTACATCTGTACAGTGCAGCAGATGTACTCCCTGGCACCCTCCGGACAGTCCTCATCATCACAGCAGGGACTTGGCCGGAGTGAGCCTTCCCACAAAGACCTACACACACCTGTGTCACATCCCAAGCTGCATGAAGCCCTAGTACTCCTAAATCCCATGGTTTAGATATAGCCTTTGTCTTCTTCAGACTTTTGCAGACTGTGGGTAGTCATCAGTGCTAGGCATTGACAGCGCTTGTGTTTTAGGTGTTCAAGGTCCCAGAAGCCAGAATCAGTGCTCTTCTCACCTACACAGGATCCCACCTGCACACTGGAAACAGCATCTCCTACTACTTCACGGTGAAGAATAACATGCTCAGTTCTACCTAATCTCCATTACGGTCCAACGCTGGAAACTTTCAGAACATCTCAAATGCCTCCACTTCTGCTGCAATATTGCAACTTTCATACAGCTTTTCTAGCAGAAAGGTTCCACGTTGCTGAGGAACCTCTCTTTTCACTCAAGGAAGATGCTCTCTTGAGCTTGGCTGGAACAGGGACCAGATAAGAAGGATGTAGTCAGGCTTTTTGCAAAACAGAGTCTGAAATGAAGCAAGTACCCAGAAAGCAGGAGGGACTTATCTTGGAGAATGACAACACATGTTCAAATCACACAGGAGTTGTCAAAATTGAGTGAGGAAGATGTAAAAAATTAAGAAATAAAAAAAATTTCAGAAAATTAAAAAACATTTTTATTTTTTATCTGTTCCTGATGCATACTAGCTTCAAGGAGGAAAGACTACTGGCCTTCTTCAAGTAATTCCTCATTGAAGCAGATGGTCATACTTGATTTACAAAGACTGTCTTGGACCCAAACTACCGAACACCATCTAAATATTTCCCTGGTTTACATCCAGGTGTGTTTGCAAATCTGAGCACAGCTTATCAAGCTCTATGAATAGAATGTTATTTTTCAGTGGAAACTTAAATAGCGACATATTTGGTATTTTGTGAACACATTTTGTAAACAGGGGAATTTGTTTTGGGGCAGGGGGGCAGGCACAGCACTGAAATCCAAGTCTTCTACAGAACATAAAACATTTGGCTAAAAGCCCTTTAGCTGAAAACCTGGTTCTCTTTCAAAAAGGAGTTTGGATGAGAATTCTTAGGCCAGCCATGTTTGTGCAGTATCGAATTCTTCACTTTTGGGGGAAAAGCCAAAAAGCAGCATAATATTGTTTGAAAGACGTGCATATTAGTCAGTCTTTCAATAAATCCTTATAAAGAGATCTGGTTTCACCTAGTTTGTAGGGAATAGGGCATATTAATATAGATATATAAAACAATAAACAAAGACTCAGGTAAGCCAACAGAATGAAATAAGAGAGACTCAATGGACACAAAACAGATTATTCAGAAATTAAAGCTCTTGAAGAGACTCACTGAAAATCATTTGGGTGCACCCTTGCCTAGAAAGCTTTTCTGTGTGTGTTGGGGGAGAAATTAAAAAAAAAATAATCCTGGGTTTGCCCTTTTAAAAACATTTTCTGCCTTCTTTAAACTATGTTCACTAAGTGAAAACAACATCGTTCATTACCTTCAACATGCTGGTAATTATCTTGCCACAAAGTGACCCCCCATTGCACGGGGGCTGCATGCTGGACTCTATCAACTGATTTCACTTCACTGACACATTAAGAGTCAAAAGAAGCATACTACTGTTTAATATTTAAAGAAAATGTTTCATTCTTAACCAGAAAAGTTCCTCTGCAGATGGCAGGCCTCAGCAGGTGGCTTAGGAGCTCAAATTTTAATTAAAATTTCTAACTCTAAATGCAAATCACAGCACTTACTAAGAAATGCTTCTCAGCATGGACACCTTTCTAAGCACATCACAGAGCCTTTAGAAAGTGGACTCTACAAAGGACAGGAGCACACACTGCAGGGCAAAATCCTGCATTAACCTACACGGACTAGATGACCTCACAAATCATTCAATCTTTAATTTCTATGATCCACAATGGGAAAAACTTTCTTCCAAACAATAACGGGCACCACTACTCTTTCGTGCTGTCCCTTAGAAAAAGAAATTTGCATTTCCAGCTGTTTCTTAAATTAATTATTGATTTTGTTGAGGCATAATCGCTTGCAATTATAGCGTGTAGTAATATTTGAAAAACAATGATTTTCCCCCCAGGGCACCCATAAGCCTTGGTACACAGCTCTGCCCACTCCAGAGAGAAGGCATGGGCGTAATCTGAGCAAGTGCTCAGCTTAGGGAAATAAACAATTGCATTGTATGCAAAAAGTTGATTTTTAGCATTTATGGCTCTTCACCAGGGCAGCTGCTGCTTTTAAAGAGCATCCATAAAGCCCCCGTTCTCTGCCCTGTTGGTTGGTTCCTTCTGTCCAGTGGACACGGCTTTGGTGGGTCTCTATAGGTTTCTCTCACTTCAGATGCAGAAGGGCTGCAAGGCACCTTTCTTGGTGGCTGGCAGGAGCAAGTTCATTGCCTCTTCCCCTTGAGGGAGACCTTTTACTGCTCTGGTCAATGGAATCGAGGCCACCTTGGCTCTTTCTGAAAGTCCTTTGTGTTCCCTTCACCTCCATCAAAGTGTCACGTAGCTTCCCCTTCCCACCCCTTCTCTCCCACGGAATCGGCAGCCCAGCCAGCCAATCCATGCCAGCCTACAGCCACCCAAAAGTGCCAGCCATGATGCCAGCCCAGCCCAAGAGCAGCTGTTTCAATTTATCTCCTCTTTTATGTGGGTAGGAGAGTCCAATTTCATTTCCGTTGTGCTGCAACCCTGCTGATTCCTTCTCTCTTCTCTCCACCCCTCTCATTCTTGGACTTACGGGTTTGTGCTTTTTGTTCTACTGAACTGCACCCATCTGTGGCCTGAAGCCAGACCTTGATGTAGCCAATGGAACTGAATTCTTCAACATCCCATGGTTAACCTAGAAGTAATTAAAGACTTTCTATGTACTATTTGCTCTTATCCTTATTATTTGCATGGATTTTGTGGTATTTTTAATGTTTCTGAATTAATTTATGGGATTCACCCACCTGAATTTGCAAGCAGGTCTCCCAGAGACTCCGTTCACTGTGTCCTACTCTGCCACACACGTGGCTCATGCATTGGAACACCAAGACCATAGAGCCATCTAGACTGAGTTTTGCCCAGAAAGCCACACACTGCTGCCTTCTGCCACTTTCATGCTCCCAGAAAAGCTACACGTCCATGAACGTTCCGATTTTCTTTACATGTAAGGACTGTCCTTGCTATCTCACCGTATCAGCCAAACGGGCTCGGTCCAACAGGAGCTATCTCTTGGCCCACAGATCCTGTGAGCTTTGAAGGGGATTCCAGTCAAACTGTGATCAGAGTCTGCTGCTCGGTGCCTGCTCGCCTCCTCTCTGTGTCCCTGCTTTTCAATATCAACCAGTGCGAGCACAAGGTCTGAGAACTCTTTTACACAGGACAGGAAGGTGTAAGCCAAACCCTTGCTAGATTCACGAATGAAAAAGATGAAAAAATGCAAAGATTGTTTTTTTTTAAAAAAAAACACTACCAGACTGAAGACATGTAAAGCAAGAATGGAAAATTAGATTTTGGCTCAGGTGATCAAGGACATAAGCAAATGGAGGTGGTGAGACAAAAAAGGACCATAAACGCCCTTTGGTTGTTACTTTTTCACAACCAGTCATTTTCTTAGAGAAAGGAAGCCTTCATCAGGTACCTTCAGGCAACTGATGATCTTTTTTAGCTCCCCAATGCAATCCCTTGACACCTGGCTGCTTGCTCCACTCTTCATTCACTAAACTGAACATCCTGGAGCCCTCCCTGAGCAGCTGCTTGGCCAGGATGGTTGGTCCCAGGTCACGATACTTCACACCTGTGTTAGACTATAACTTGGGAGATCACAGTTCTGTTGCTATTTGAATTGTGACCACCACAATCAGTCTGTGCTGTGCCTCAGACATTCCAATCTGTAAAATGGGAATGGTATTCTCTTAGAATTTGATGTGCAGGAGATAAATTCCACTGATCACTCCAATGTGTCCCTGTGTCAATGCCACAGGTGTTCCTAAACTGAGAGGTGTGGCTTTCAGGGGCGGTACTACAGGTTTTGACTGTTAGAGGAGAATAAACCAAGAGTAAGAGTTCCCAGGAAGAGGCACAGATCAGAATGTGGCAAAAAAAAAGGAAAAGAAATTACCAAGTAGGAAAACGAACATAACATCGGGACACAACGTCCCAGGTCAGACATCCTCACCTCGTCACACGGGGCTATCCTGTGAATCATGTCTTTCAGATGGCCAATCATCCGCTCTTCCTGAAAGTCATACGGGAACGTCTCCGTCCACTCTGTCAGCAACTGTAAGATTTTGGGTCCAAATTTTCTGATCCGTGCCTGAAACGGGAACCAGAATGATGGACAGGGATTGAAACACATTTGCTCATTAAAGTCTCCCAGCAAATATGTATCTCACTGAAAGTGGGGCCAGATTTTCAAAGAAGGATCTGACGGTTGCACCTGCAAAATCTGCCCACATGCAAACAAATAGAGTGGTGCAAAAATGATGTATTTTGGCATGCAAAATATATCAGTACTTAGATGCATGCACAACCGTCTGGTTTACATGCAGATTTAAATATTCTGCACATGAAGTTGGCAAATTTATGGCTGCATGGACATTCTGTTGGTGCAACCTTTACACCTTGTTTAAAAACATCTGGCCTTTTTTGCTCATTTGAACCACGTGTTCTTCTCTTTGGTACTTACAACCCTCCTATGTTTTCATCCTTTCCTGAAAAATTGATTGCGATGTATCTCTTGACCAAAGAGGTGAGTATTTTGCTTTCTGGCCATATGAAAAAACTGCTTAGTGACCACTGGCAGATGTAACACGAGGAAGAAAGACGGACAAAACGCCAGCACTGTAGTAACTTTACCTGGGTTACCGATAACGGTCCTCTCTGCCCACATGAGCTCAAGGTCATGATAGGACAAGGACAACCACTGAGATAACACACAGCTGATGACCACTTCACTTTTGGTGGAGATTTATCTGAGGATGCAGCAGTGGGAATAGTCAGGAAGATACGGAGCAAGGAGGGAAATGTGGGGAACAGCACAACTGGTGCTTTAGTATTATCTCAAAAGACAGCCAGTGGGGCTGCTTCCAAAGCTTCCATTCCCCGTTATCCAAGAACACGTGAAAAGGAAATTGCGTTAAACAACAAACTGCCTTTTTATTTACAGAAAACACAGACCAAAACAAACAGCCTTCTCCTGCATCCTACGTACTGCAGCTAAAGTGTACCCTGTAATCAGGAAAAATTATACTCTTGAGCTCCACAGCTCTCTGCTTTTCAACCAAGGTGGTTAAAATGCATATTTCAGCTTTCCACCAACAACAGGTTTCAATGAACCACATCTCTAAAAATAACTGCTGTCAGCTAGCATTAAGCTCATGCTCAAAGACCAGCAGGTGGCTGCTAAAGGGAAAGCTTTATTGGGAACTACAAAGGTCTGGGAAGACATTTGCTCCAGCTGTATAAACTGCTATGACGAATTGAAGGAGAGGACTCTGTGCATGTCACAGGACACAACTCAGGGGATGGGAGGTCGCTTGTGTGCAAAGTTTCAAAGTCAGCCCCACTCTCAGGAACACAAAATCAGCTGTGTCCCACCACATCTGCATTATCACAGTCTGGTCCAAAATGCAGGCTCATCTCAGGCGGATTGGGAGATCTTCATAATATGATAACGTTCCTCATTTAACGAGCAGCAAAACCTTACAATGTTCACAATGCTCCTCCTAAATTTGCATCTGCTGTAGCATGAGAGAACAGAACCCATCACACTTCAGAAAAAATGATTTGGATGCTGCACCTCATAATGGATGTTTCTATTAACACAAACTGTACGGGCAACATGAACATCAGGTTTCTATGTAGCCTAGCTGATGGCTCTCCATAGTCACTATGGGCAGAGCTCCAGTTACTGGGTAAAAACAAGCACACGTGTTCAGTTGTTGGTGATTCAGTATTTGATGCCAAAAATACCGTTTCAAAGCTGGAAAAGCTGAACTTGAGAATCATTTCATAATTTTGAGGGTTTTGGAAAGTTGCAACTAATGCATGCTCTTCTTCCCCCCACTGCGCTGAAGATGCATCTACTGTGCCAGGTAATGCACTGGAGAGGTCTTCATCAATGCACCGAGGAGAGTTTGGGTGGAATCCAGCACTGAAGAGGATCCAGTGGGATCTGTCTCCACCGTAGCGCCTGTGGGACTGCCAGAGGATGCACATGTGTTGTTACACACCGTATCAGTCTGCACAGTCCCTAGGGCAAAACAGGAGGAGCGCTGACGCAGTAACAGCTTGGATTTTCTCATTCTGGTGGCTTGTCACAGCCTCGCTACTGCTTCAGCCCCTTCCTGGTGTGCCAGACAGCGCCGCTCCGCAGCACGGCCGTGCGGGAGATCCGTCAGTGCCGGCAACGGGAGGTTAGTGGGGAGCTGTTACGTGGCGTTCAAAGTGACAGGAAAGGCCAAGAGGAAATATTTCTGTACCAGGAGCACGAAAAGGGCAGTAAAAATCGGAGAGTGGTGTGTTGACATCTGCAACTGACAGTCTGTGAAGTTTACGTCCTACCTCCTTGCATCCCGCAGGCTTCATCAGAGCCTTAAAGAAGTTAAGAAGGAAAGTCACCTGGGAAGACTGAGACAGGGGGAAAGGGAAATTTAGATGAAGATTTGAAGTGACTAGTGCCTGGAGCGCTGCTCTTGGACATGGATACTAGGATGCCTCAATGTCAGGATCTCAGCGGCAACTGTCATCCTTTATGAGAAAGTTCCATTCAATCCAAAGGGAGGCAAAGGACACACACCAAAACCCCAGAATTCCCTGCCCATTGCAAATACCTCACATTTTTCTGCTGTAAAGCTAAACTAACCTTGTCCAGCACGGGGTCGTCCAGCCGCTGCTGCTCAATGCACTTGTGACAAACTCGGGACAAAAGCTCATGGGGTTCGATGAAGAGTCTGGAACTCAGCAGGAATGTAAAGATATAGGCTTTCTGTGGGAGAAAGATAAGCAGACCTGCTGTAAGCAGCCACACAGTGCATAACATAGGCCATAAAAGCCCCGAACTCCAGGGCTTTTGCATTTCCACTGGGACAGACTTTTATGCCTAAAAGACATAAGGATTCCTGACCCTGAAAATGGAACTGGTTACAGTGGGTACAGGAGGCAGTGGCACCTCCTTCCTTCACAGCACCCAATTCCAGCCTTTGGTTGCCCAAGCTCTGTGCAAACATCCCGTGAAGACAGTGTGTAGGTCCCTCTACAGGAGCAAGCCCAGGTATAGGAGACAGCACAGCTAGGGATGCACGGAGGCCAGTGAAAGCTAAACGTATAGATACTCTCTCTGCTCTGCTGGGATGTGAGCTGCAGACACCCCCAGCTTCGTCACATCTTGCTATAGCCCCACAGATCTCACCCAGCCTGTTTTAAGAAATATTTCATTTATTTTACTAACTCCCCAAAATTCATTTCTATCAGCCAAGCCATATTGTATGCAGTCTCACATCTGTGAAGCTGTGGGAAGCAGGACTGTTGGATAAATCCTTGGATTATTTAAAGTATTCCAGCAGTGAATTTAAAATATATGCATGAATCCTCAGTTGTTTGTATCCTGACCCCTCCTGGCACCTGAATTATCTTCTTTCCCCCAGACCTAGCCATGTTCCTGAGCAGCAGGTATAATTATTACATTTCACACATTGCTTAATGAAAATCTCACAGCCTAATCTGTCCATTTCCTATTTTTATTGCCTTTCTGTTCTTTTTTTTAATTGATATGCTTCTTTATTACTTATTTTCAGCTGATCAGAAACTGAGCTGTGGGTAATTTAAAACATGCTGTCTGCTCTGCATTGATAACTTTTGTAGTCTTCTAAACTGCCCAGAAGTCAATGCTACTCTGTGCTTTGAGCCTTTCCATAGAGATATATTAGCACTTAAAAGTCTTTCAGTCAAACTCTGTCCTGAATTCCACTGAGGACGTGCAAAATCCAGTGAAGTCAATGGCTTGCAGGACCATAAACCTGCTTCCAGTTTAGATCCTCAAAGTTGGATCCTCAATGTTGGTGAAGAAACGCTGAATATTCACTGATGGAGCAAGGATTAGGATCTGGACAGTGCCGTCCAGTGACTGCACAGTTGGTGTGGATATAACCCGAGGTAAATTATGTACCCATCAGAAGGGACGTCTTCCTTGTCACTGAGGGAATGCTTTGTACATGCAGACAAACCTGGACAACTTCAGCAGCTCCTCAAATTCAGCTAATTTAATGCCAGTTCAGACCTGAAGTTTTTTGCTTCAGTCTCCATCTAAACCTCTCTGGGATGCACTGCTATTTTTGAAGTGCTCCGACTGCTATATCACTAATTGATCACCACCACAGCTTCCCCCCCTCAACCCTGTTCTCTTATTTAAAGGCAATATCAAGTTTGGGATCTGCTTTTTCATGGGAACAATTATAGAGCAGTGAAACAGCATTTAAAGCAATGCATCAATTTACCAAGCTTTAATTGTATGCAGCTTTTAAATTAGCCTTCTTAATTCAAAATTTAACACATTTGCACTTTTGCATAAAGTGCTGCCCCAATTCATCAAAATTAAACTGTTTATTATACTGTGAATTGCTTACTTCAGGGTAGTAATCAGTGGTAGGTATCAGATGCTGAATTAGAGCATCCAGAGATGCTGAGGTAAGGTTTCCATCCTGGAAGATCAGTCCTCCTTGTTCATCTTCTTTTGAAGTATGTAGATGAGGGCTGAAGCCACATGGGGTAAACATACTGGTAGAACTCAGCGTTTGGGGCATGCCTTCCTGCAACAGAGAGAAACTCAAGTCAGGGACAAGACCCAGCAGTTTCACTGCCACATCTGTCCTCTGGTTGATTTGAAAAACACAAGCCACTAATGAGAGCTTCCTGTTCACAAAATTAACATGATCCATTCATTATAACCTCCTTTATAGTTGTCATTGGCAGATCATGCCTGTGATGGGAAATTAACAGGAAAATGGCACATTGAGATGTATGCTTTTGGGCCAGGAAAGAACAGCAGCTGCTCTGGGCTCCCGCTCCAACTGAGAGCTTTGTGGTGATCCCCTTTTTGCTACCAACCCTGGTCAGTCCCATGTAGGGGAGACGAGACCCTCGGGACTTGAATTGAGTTCCTGAGCAGATCAGAGCTGTCAGCTCAGGCCTCTGTCCCCCTGAGAATGAGGCAGGGAGAATTTAGAATGAGAGGGAGAGAAAAGGGGTGCCACCCCAGGCTTGCTCAGGACGGAGCTTGAGAAATGCTCTGTGGCTCCCACGGGACAGGGGAGGCGTCGGAGTGAGCAAGGTGAAGCAGCGGGAGCCCAAGTCAACTGGAGGAGGATGGAAAAATGAAGGGAGTTGGAGGGAAGAGAGGACGTGGGAGCTGAAGAAGAGATTAAAGAGCAAAGAAAAGAGAAATGAGGAAGAGGGAGAAGGCAGACACCTGCTCTATTTTTGGAGCCTGGAGTTAGTCAGTCCTAGATCTATACTTAGGCACTAAATAAATGTTTCAAAAAGATCCCGAGCACTCATCGACTAGAGATGCAGAGTCCTCACCACCTTTGAAAAGGAGGCCAGGCAAACTCTGAACATGTAGCCCAGTTTCAAGCTCCCTGCATTTCAGTTTTCTGGGCTCCCTGGGTTTCATCCCAGGTTCCATCTCAATTTTGTGGCTTACAATCAGATTTAAATGTTTCTTCTGCTGACTAAAGTTGGTTTGTTCCTGATTTGGTGCAAGGGGACAACAGATTTTGCCTTGAGAACTCAAAAGCATCTCCAGCTGTCTCTTAAATGCCACCCCTCTCAACTAGAAGCAGCATTCCAGGATGTGGACTGGGAACAGGACAGTGCATGTTCACTCCCAGGTCAGCAAACAGACCCGACTTGACAATTTGCTTCTAAATTTGATTTTACTTGGTGCGAGGGAGGATGAGAAAGAGATGATGGAAGAGAAGAGTCCTGGAGCTGCTCTACTCCCCTGAGCAGCTACAAAACTTCTCCCAGGCCTCCAGCTCTCCCTCCCAAGCACAACCTCTTTCTGCTGGAAGAGCAAGATCTGCGCCCTGCGGCCGGCTGAGCCGGCACCAACCTCCCAAGGAGGGAGGCACAGGGCCACCGGCCAACACCGCCTGCTGCTGCTGCTCAGCCGCACGCAGATACACCTTATTTTCCAACATATTTCTCTGCCCTATTCTTTACCCTGGTCCGTCTGGTTTTCTGTCTCTTTGCCATCCCACACAACTTCAAAAGCTGCCCCATGGATTTGGCTTGAAAACTGGAGCTTGCGTTTCTCCCTCGCACACGTGTGCTGTGACTCAGCTCGGCTTTAGTTACACGCACACGTGCTGTATTTACTCCCGCAGAAGCACCTCTCTGCCTGGCACAGCCCATCTACTTCCCTAAGCTCAGGCTGCCACAACGTGCCAGCTCTGAGCCCCCGTGGGCCACCGAGGCTGAGAAGAGCAGCGTGCCCGTAGCCAGGCAGGGTGTGAGGCCCCGGGAGAGGCTGGGAGCTGGGTCCCAGCACCGTGGGAGATCAGGCTCTACGAGCAAAACTTGGGTGACTTCATCCTTCAAAGGAGGGACCGTTCCCCGGGAGCCAGAGGTTTGGTTGCTGCATCTTATCTCCTTCTGGGAGGCTGACACGGGCGGGGAGCGAGGGCTGCCCCCGGGATTTGCAATCGGACAGAAAAGGAACCGAAATGTCAAAACCAACAAATTCCTGCCTTGACTGAAAAAATAAAATAGATGTCAGGGATTTCAGTATAAAGACCAGACTACCGGAATGTCACCCCAGCCAGAAGAGAAGTTGAAGTATCTAGTTTTAATGAATGTGCAGATGTGCCTGTTAATAAGGCTCCAAGAGCAAGTAATTGCTGCTTTTTGTACACAGCTCAGACTCTGTGTAGTAAATGGGAGAGGCTGCCAAATCCCATTTGTTACTTCTACCACGCTCTACGTGTTTCTATGGCAATAATCCCGAGAAGGACTGAATGTCCATATAGATCAAGAAATAAATCTCACGGACATACAGCTGTCTAGAGGAGGAAAAGGAAAAGTTAAGGCAGCTGTGGACTTACAGGACACATCCTGGCTTCAGCACAAAACAGAACTCAAAGTAATAATTTATTCAGTGCAATCCTTCACTGTCAATGTCATTTTTATTATCAAATAGAAATGTCTCTGAACAGGATATTGCCTGAACTTTTGCATCTTGTTACATGAGAAATCTTGCCCAAATACATAGTAATGCTTCTTAAGAAAAAGTTACTTTTTTTCTCTAAAATGAATAAAAACATCTGTCCACTGTCACTGAGACATCCATGTAGGGTATTGTTAAGAAATGAAAATTTGACTTTTTATTACAAAGTTCCGCGTCTAATCTCAAGTTTCTGTGTCACATCTGAGCTGGTGCCTGGTTGCCACCTTACTTGCCACCGAAGAAAACCTGAAGGTTTTAACTCCATGCCTTTTTGCTCCCTGATAACTGATATGGTTACATTCACTGCAGGATGATAGCCAACTGTACAAAGACTAAAAACTTCTTGCACTACTAAACTTAATAATAACTAACATTAGTATTTGGCAGACAGGAATTTAGAACAGGGACTTCTCTGCTCACAACACCTAATTTCTTTTTCTGTTCATGCAATTTCCAAAGTACTCTTTTCAAAAGTACTAAATGGGAACAAGATCTTGCTTTGAAAGAGCCCAAATATGTGCCTGCCTGCGGTAGGCAGAAGATGAGGTTATGCTGGCAATCACGCACAGAACACAGAAACAACAGGGGAAGCAGTGAGAGAGGAAAACAAACAAGCAAACAACCCCAAGGAGATTTGTCTTATTGTACTGGCGGTGGTTGGGATGATGGAAAAGGTAGGTGGTGTAGGCAGAGCCAGACCCTTCTGAGAAGAGCACAGCGGCAGGACGAGAGGCAACACTCCCAGGACACAGAAGGGAAATTCCAGTTGAATGTAAGAGAAAATCCTCCCCCGAGCACCGCGTGAAATTGGAAGAGGAATGACATTCAGTTTCCATCCTGGGAGATTTTAAAAATTCAACTAGACAAGGACCTGAGCAACCTGAGCAAACTTTGAAGTTAGCTGTGCTCCAAGCGGGAGTTTGGACTAATGGCCATAAGAGGTCCCTTCCAATTAACTTTCTTTCATTCTAATACACATATTTCTTGAACTGTTGCAGTACTGCCCCGTTTCTGGGCCTTTTAATGGAAACCATGGGCAAGTAAAAATTGAGTCCAGATCATTAGATATTTGTAAGGAAGTCCATGTTGGACATAAAAACTTTTTTCCACTTTTCCTGGAAACAACAGCTCATGTGGTAAAAACGGCCCAAAATCTCACTTGGACTTAACCTGAAGTCAATGAGATTTAAGCACGTGAAAAGTCAGCGAGTGCTTCCCTAACTTTAGTGCAATTCAACACACAATGTTTTGCTGTTCCTCTCACTTCAGAAGTGCATTAATCTTACCAAAAATGTTATGTCCACCAGCAGCAGCACAGTACAAACAATAATCCAGCTCTGTACAGGTGGTGCTGAGCAAGAAGGGACAAGAAAGGTCCCTCCACACTCGTTGGGGCACTTTGCAGTAAGGTGTCCTCGTGACCCTCTCTCCCCAAGAACGAGAAGGACAACGGTTTCACACTGGATCATAGTGGGCTCTTTCTCCCAGGTCTTGGGGTTGTGCATTCTGTGGAGGATTCTCTAATTGGGAAATACGACAGCTCAAGCAACAGCTTGTTCAATGGTGGCTTTTTTGGACTATAAAGTTGGGTTTGCTGGAAATGAGCCCATTGCCACTACAGATGAAATGCACTTCTGGGGTTTTATGGTAATAATTGGAGCGGGGAATATTCTCCTGTATTTATTTCTACCTCTGCTCTTTTTTTTTGCTGCTCTTCTGTTTCATCATGCATCATTCTTGGCTTTTATTGGCTATTACAAAGTGTCTTTTCCTTACATTCTTCTAATACATCTCATATATTCATAAGATTAAAAAGAAATTAAATA
>JAOXJM010000052.1:45080653-45101756 GCA_026413425.1 Tringa solitaria
TAAACACTGTAGGGGAATTTCTGGTAATATTATGCACATACAGATATGCAAATATGTAGGATTTGTAAAAGGAAGAGTCTAATGTCACCAGTAATCTCTCAAGCCCATAGAGTTATACATGCAATTGAAGAAAACCCTTGACTTCCCACTCCACATGGGAAATTGGATGAATCACATGCTCAAATTAGGTCTGGCACCACGACATTGCTGGGGCCAAATTCTACCCATCCTATTTCTGTTCAGTGGCCCCAAACTCTTTTGAAATCAGTGTGATATTCAAAAAATATGCTTCTGCATCATGTGGGTAAGGGGAGTTACCTCTGCTCCCCAGGTATAACTGATTGCTCACGTAAATATTTACAGCAACAAGGTTAGAGATCACCTTTAAAAATTCAGTCTCTGGTACTTGCAAATGTTGTAGGAGTGCTAATACCAAAACCAGAAATGTACAACTTGTCTTGAAATGTTTATTCAGCTAAATAATCATTTCAGTTTGAGTAATTTTAAAGGAGCTGAGCCAGCAGTCTGTTTCAAACAAAGAATATTGACAAGAATGAGCAAACACTGGTTTATGCTCAATTTAAGGCAATAACTAAAAGAAACGTACAGCCCATTGTCAAATGGATATAAACAAAGAAGGAACATGTGATAGGAGAGAGGGGCCTCAAAGGCTATTTTACTACTAGAATTAGAATAGAGATTAGTGGTCAAAACATCAGCAGCCTGTCCAAAACTGGCACGGATGGGTTCCCAGCACAAAACAGCCTGCACAGACCCAGTCTTTGGGAACACGACTCAGGCTGCACCCACACAAACTTTTGCTGTTGCAGTTTGCAGAAGGATGGACACAGGTCAGATGAAGATTGCACTGCTAAAGGCTTTGCTGGGATGTCCTCAGCTGCAGCCGTGATAGACACAGCGTATGAAAATCTGATTAAGAAACAACCCGACCTTCATAAAGGAAAGAAACTGTGGAGACGAGGAATGTAATGAAGTGTGCAGCATTCAACACGACAAAGACATGGGTTTGAATGTCTGTTTGTAAATAATCTGAACTAGACCAGAAAATATAAGAACTGCAGAGTCACACAAGCCTTCGGCAAAGTTTTCAGCAGTATAGCTGAGAAGCTGAAACACCATATAGAAACAGCAATGCCCCTTCTGCTGCTGCACTACCACGCTACGCTTTAGACGTGGTGTATGGTTATTCTGTTCTCTGGGATGGCACTTTAAGATCCAGGATGCCTTCCCTGCATTTCAGATTTTCAAATCCCCGTTCCAGCAGTCCCTGCTGTACTTTCAGATGGCACTGAAATTTCACAGTCGCTATTTCCTTGGTGACACACAAAACTACCGAGAGAATCCATTTAGGAGGGAACTGGAGAGAGAACCAGCTGGAAACCCATGATGAAGGAAAGACTACTTGTTACCTCCCCGAGGGAGACGGAGGAAACGAAAAGTTAGTGGAAGGATAATCAGGAACTCTTCAGGGATATCAGTTTATAGGCCAGGAGCATATATAACTGAGACTTGTTTGCATATCAAGAGACTACAGGAGAAGGTGTGACAGCCAAATGCAGCTTATGAAAATATGGCTATCTCTTAAGCCGATAGCTTCTCCGCATGTGAAAACACAATCCTAACGCTCAACTTGGCAAGTGAAGGCTAAATAACATCAACATGTCTGTTTTGGGCAGCCTGTACAGTCAAATCGCTTCTTATGACATTTACAGTGTTTTCAGCAGACATGCCTGGGACTCAGAGAAACAAGCTGGTTTTTTATGGATTTCAAGGATCCCCACTTAAAATATTCACAAAAATGAAATAGTCAAGCTTTGAAAGAACATGGTTGACTTGGGTGCTTTTTAATGGTCTGTGAAGAAACAAACAACAACTCAGATTGCTCAAAACCACCACGTTCTGCTACAAGAAGAGGACAAGATGTAATTCAGCTTTAGACAAAGCTCTGGGTATTTAAGTTCTTTAAACAGTTCTAGCAGATCAAGCCCCAAAGAAGCTGTAGTGTCCAAAAGCACAGCTGTAATGGTCATTTTCATACCCTACAAATACCAAATGCAGCATGTGCCTACAGTCATGTCACCTCGCCTGGAGACCTGCCCATACCTCAGCTGGGCCAGGAGGCTCTGTCAATATTGCATAGGAGCCTGTTTGAGAAATACGAGGAGTTTGCCCATATCTGAATTCCTCCCATATTGTAATAAGCATTTTGTTCTCGTGTTATCTTATAAATAGAGATATTTGTGAAGATCCTCCCCTTTCACACCAATACTCCAATTCACTTCCATTCTGCACGTTTAATAATCCCCCCAGCCGGTCCCTGCAAGTGCCACCACACTTTGGCCAGATCTGTGTCCTGACCTTCCTGCCAAAGCCAGCACAAAACTCTCCTTCCCTTCCTGCTCTGGACTGGGTTGCAATAGCGTTACAGCCCATTAAACAGTATGAAAAGGAAGGACTTACTAAAAGCCTTTCATTGGGCTAAGCAATCAAATGCAGGATTTTATTATTAGAATCTGTTTTGTCGAAAAGGAGGATATTGGCCAAGATTCTCTCAGTCTGTTTTGTCATCGTTTCAGAGAAATCTTTCATGTTGGCCAAATCCAGAAATGTGTAGGAAATTAAGTTATTTAGTCCATTATGTATCTTTTACCATACTAACGACCAATATTCTTCTTTATTGTCCAGGGCATTTTAAAGTGCGTGCCCATCATTCATAAATATATAATTGCTTTTGTGTTTATAATTTCTATTAACATAGCGGGTATTTAGATGACTACCACATAATTCCTGAGGAGAAAAAAGTTCCATCTTATACATGGCACAATTCACCAACATCTTCCAGGACTGTAGTCCATTTTAGCAGCCGAGTCCTTTCTCAGTGGGAACTCAATTCTGAAATTCCTAAATCCTCTACTTTTAGAACATCCCTTTTTCATGTTACATCAGCTCTTCATTCCGCTTCACTGCCACACCGCACACCATGAGAAGCCGGAGTCAAGAGGTTACTCAAGAGCTCAGTCTGTCATTACTTAATGCCCATTTCTACAAAAGCCTCCAGGAGCTTCCAATTTCCAAACAACCTTCCCAGAAGGAAAGGTTTTGTTCCATGTCTCCATTCTTTCTAGAATCCTATGATTTTTTTTTTCCTCCCCCTCACATCTGCAAATCTTTGGTAATTTTCACCCTCTTGCAGCAGTTCAATGACTTTTGATTTGCAAGTGAGTTCAGGCAGGAATTCTCCCAGATGAGCAGTTTTGCTATCTGTGTGTAGTTTGCTATCGCATCGGTACTGGCTCTTTTCCAACCAGGAGGCTTAGAAGAATCCTGAAGAGGTCTTTGTGTTCAGTGCCCACAGCTCAGCAGAAGGCTTGGGCTATCTCTAAAGCGACTCTATGAAAATGACATCATTGTGTGGCAAACGTGTTCTTCCTACAGTAAATCTGGGTGGCACTCAAAGTCAAACCTGAGGTTTTTCAAATTGTCAGCATCTTGAGCTCAGTCTTGCAGCTAAACACCACGTTGTGCTCTTTCTATTTCATGTCTCGCACATCAGCAACAACACAAACCCGGCGATCAAACCTGAGCTGGCGTTTTTTGCGATGATTCACAGAGCTGATTAAAATACAATTGCTCTCCCAGATCTGGGCTGGCTCAAAACGGCAGCAAACGTATCAAAGAGGTGTCTCTTAATTCCCCACCCTTTGTTCAGAAAATTAAACTCACGCAGAGAAGAGACAGATGCAGTAATGAAGTGTGCATTTTACCCTCGTTTGTAACCGGTCCAACTCTTAACTAATGGGGCTTAATGTCGTTGTACATTATGATTTCAGATGGGTGTCTTTACTCAGGCTGAGTTATGCACTCCGTGAGTAGCAGTAACAAAGCCTCACACTCACCAACCCAAGCACTGAGAAACAAGGGCAGAGTGAGACTCTGTAAGTTAAAATGACATTTAGTAGCATAACAGCCACATAACCTCGAGATACAGGCTCTTAACCCCTAGCAGGCTTATTTCTAATGCTGTGTTTGCCACAGGTGACACACGGTTACGTGCTCCCCAGACAGCACTGACACACAATAGAGAAACCTTCAGTCTCTGAAGGCAAAAATATTCGTCCTTGTCACCCAACCCTGGCAACCCCAGCCCAGCGTCTGTTGTAATCACACCAGCACAGCAAACCCAGGGGGAGGGAAATTAAAGCAGCAAAGAGGTAGTGCCTACCTTTAGAACCAATTTATCTCAGGGCATGCCTGTAGCCCTCCTCTGCGAGACACCGCTGCTGTGCACTGGCAACGCCGCTAAAGCAGTCAACACATATCAACCTCTAAAACGCCAGCCAGCCAGGCTTCTCTGTATGAACCTTGGATGTGACTCAGCGTGGGAATACATCTTCAAAAGCAAGAGTTTCAGACAGCATTCTCTTAAAAAAAAAAAAAAAACACACACCAAAATCTTCAAAACAGTTCACTTCAAATCGCTCTTCCTTCTTCCTTTTGTTTTTGTTTTTAATCGCAGCAGAAAGGAGCTTTTGGGGGCTACTATTTTAAAAGTCTGGGCCTAGAAGAAGTGCTGCCAAGTCCTAGCAAAACACAATGTAATTTTAAAATTACAGTCTGACAAACTGCTGCCTTGAGAGAGCGATCATCTTCTAAATGACTGGGCAGCCTGTCTCAAATCGCTGCTTTACATGAGCTAGAGAAGGGGCTGCAAGAATGCGTAGCGGTCACTGCCCTAACTCTGTGCTGGCCCCAGACTTCCAAGACATCCGAACATCACCACGTTGCTCATGAAAACCCCAGGGAACTGCTCTGCACCATCCTCGCTAAGCCTGACTTTGGTTACTGTGCTGAAACCTCACGAGGGTACCAATACAAGTCTGTTCGTGCCTTGTTACAACTCCAGATTGATACCACACGGCTCCACCAAACAACAATAAATCACGTCTCACAGATACAATTAAACTTACTTAAGCCTGAGCTGGACCGAGCACTAGAGAATACTACACAGAGACTGGGCACACAGGGAACAGCAGTGATCACTTAAACGTGTCTGATGCTCTACACAACAACCTGGATTACAGCTGGAGGTGGAACTGAAAAAAGCAGTGATGGATGATCTTCGGGTCTCACCAGAGATGAGAGAATCATCTATTTTCATTCCTCCAGACTTCTCCCTGCAGTTTTCAGACCTGTCAACAATAAAGCACTGCCTGGCAGGAGCGAAGCACTCCAGGATAACCCTGTGACAAAGCTCTTCCAAATGCACAGGAGCGATGGGCAATGGCACCTCCACTATCTATCCCACTCTGGAATCCCACTCAGCACCTCCTGGACATGAAGAGACACGCAGGGAGGATTTGAGAAGCCATCAAAGGGCAGAGAAGACCCGGCAGCACGTGCCCTTTGCTCTCCACAGCCACACTGCAGGTACCAAGACGGCCAAAGGGCCAGGAAGCCACTGGCTGAAACTCAACCCAAAACTTCAGAGACGTGACGCTACTCAGCAAAGAGCAGTGGTTTTGGAGAAAGTTCCAGCCACAATGCTGTCTTTGAGCTCCAAATGAACTCATGCCCTGCAGTCCTCCCTCCCGGGCCCAGGCTGAGGGGACAGCGTGTGACGCGCTAGCCCCATTGCTGACAGCCTTGCTGGCAGGCAATGAACAGCTTTTTGTCGCTGGATATGAACCCATGTCCTTCAGCTGACTTCCCAGAGGCCATCAGACTTTGAACCCACGTGCCACCACGTCCCTACAGCCAAGACCACTGCAAACCATCCACAGTGCCACCTCCTGAGGCACAGGACCCCAGAGAACCGACACCAGCAGGGCAACCTGGGGCCATCTGCACCACAGCTTCCAAACAAGCAGGGCGAGAGGGCAAGAGCAGGAAAAATATGAGTTACCTGGTGGTCACTCAATCATGGAACAAGCTGATTTATCCAGGGTGGAGGTCACCCCTGAATTTATCCTATGTGAGAAAGTTATATTCGCTTTTAAGAGTTTACAGACTTGAAAAAAAATTCAAACAGCTTGACAGACTGCAGCCCAAAGCAGGCATGTGTCCCTGTCTTACAGCTTCAGCAATCTCCAGAGCTCTCCTTGCTTCTGGCTGTGACCTAAGAGCATTAACGCTGTACAAGATTTATGTTTAAAGCATATTAGTAACACTTTTTAATGATGAAGGCGGCATTTTTAGCAAACAGTAAATTCTGCAGAAGCCCTGTTTGGCAGAGTTATCAATAATCCTATTAATGACAAGGTGCAATTTACAGCAAACTGGCAGTGGGAAGGAGATACAGGACTTACGTGAAACAAAAAGATAATACAATATTATCCCATTGACTGTGCTTTCTCTTAATTGCCTTGTTATGTACGCTCGGGGCACACAATCTATCACGGATGAAGTTGTTTGCTCATAAAGCAGCACGCAAGAGGTTTTTAATCCAAGATCCCTCTAGCAGCATTTCAGGATTTATTTCAAAGTTGTCTTTAATTTTTCTATTTTGTGTAAGTTTATCCTAATATTAGGAAGCACTCCTCTGAAAAGGAATTGCTGTGCTCAATTGTGCTGCTTGTAGCGGATTATGTGACTGCTTACTAAGGCTTTACTCAGTAAGACGGCACAAAGAGACATCATTTGCAAAACTGACTGCAGATCTCCTGTCACTCTTCTCTGTCCCCAGGTTTGCAGAAGGGCTGCCAGCCCTCAGGACACAATCCAAGTAACACCAATTTGTGTGTGTCCAAGTGACTCACGTTCAACATGCCAGGTTCAGTGCTCGTATTATAACGTGCAGTGAGAGGCAAAGGGCGTCAAGAATACCCTTTGCACAACTATGAAGCAACTCTACCAAACTGAACATCAAAATTTTAATGTAACAAGCAAACTTTACCCCTAAGAATGTATCTGTGCTCTTAACACGTGAAAAAACCACACTGGATACTTTTCCAGATTGCAGAAAGATGCATTTCAGGCTGTAAAATTATTTAAATGATTTGTTTTCTTTTCAACATTAACTCATCTTCAGGTGTCCGTGTGGGAGGGCAGACAGATGGTTACTCAGCTGAGGAACTTGAGGCTGTTCTGTCTTTGTGTAATGGTAACAACCAGCAATCTGGAAAGAAAATGGGTTTTAGACCGGGCCAAAGTCCAAATACAGGAGAAGAGGCTGTGGAAACATCGTTTAAGGGAACCGCTCAGATCTAGGTTTTTTTTTGTGGTTTTGTTTCAGCTTAGACACCAAAGACTCTCACAGATGGATTTGGTCATTACACCATGAACAGCTAAAAAGCCCAAGGTGCACATTTTTATACCATATATAGTGCTAAGAATGTAAGCTACTCTGGGAATGAAAATGATGATGAATGAATTTGTTTTATTTGTAGTTTTAATTATTGGGTAAATTCCATTTACCACCTAGAATGCGAATGTGTTTTATTACAATAATATGCCTCCAGCACGAAGCCAAGACAGAGATTCCAAGCAAGGGGGAGGGGGCGTTAAATCGTGCTGGCTGGCGTTGAAAGCACTTGACATTTCTCCATTTCATTTCCTAGGTGCAACATCATAAATAAGCTCAATAAACTGTTACTTACAGCCCCGGCCAATTTGAAACCCTACCTGATAGATTTATTTCAAGTATACCCTGTCCTCCAAAGCTGCTGGGAAACAACAACTTATCACTGCCAACCTGTTATTTCTAGACCCTACATTGTCCGTAGCATCAGTGAAGCCATTTCCCATGCTTGCTTGCCGAGCTGCTGACCGTGACTGGAGCTGATGGTTGCCTGCACTCATTGCTGAAGACGCAGCAGATCATCCGAGTGACATTTAGCTGTCCTACGTCACTTGCACTGCCAAAAATGGAGACCACAAAAATACTGAAATAGATATGGATTTTTTTTTTTTCAATTCCTATTCCACAGTTTAGGAGAACTAGAGAATTCTTCCTTTGTTAGGATAACAACGTTGGCAAATCTTGTTCTGTAGCTCTACTCACACAGCAACCAAGTTGATTTGCACCGGAATAATTCAAAGTTTTTCAGAGCTTTCTCTTATAAAAGCCATCAGCTTGGCATTAGCTGGCTCTGGCAAACACAGAGTAAAAATCAGCTGAGAGTGTATCTCCAGGTGTGTGCTTGTTAAAATACACACACATGGCTGGCATCCTCCATGCAGCTGACTGATATCAGGAGGCCTGGCACCTGGACTTTCCAATTTGTGGAGAGACCTACCTTAAAACAAACTGCAAATGAGACAGTCACATTCTGCTCTATTAGTTCAGGTAACATGGTGAAATTAGTGAAACCAGTTCAATCTTGGGATGTGATGCCCTAGTGACAAGCAGTGCAATTGCTGCTGATGCAAGCCGGGAGCTCACACCACAAGAAGCTGCGTTTGCCACGCACACCTATTTTTGGGTTCTCCGACTCAGAAAGCTCTTTCACCCTCACACTGTCACACTGCTCTGTCTGATATTTCCACTTGCAAAGAATCAAACCTTAGCCTGTTCATCCCTTGACAAGGCCTCTGTGTGCCCAGAGTCCTGCGGTAGCTTTTCCCTCTCACACATTCAGTGCAGCAGTTTGGCCTCTGATCCCAGCTGGAGCTGCCGGGCAGAGGGAGAGAGTCCAAGAGATTTCCACATTATCATGGCTCTCCATGAATGACTTCAAAGGAGCACACAGATCCTATCTTCAGGAGATTAGCTCAAGTGTACCGCCTGCGTAGGCAAGCTTGTTCCAGTCTTTCATCCTGTAGCTTGCAGGATCTTCATACAGCAGAGAAAATTCAAGACCACATTTGCCAAAGCCTCCTACACTGGGTCTCCAGGACGGTCATTTCCAACTGCCAGAGCTATAGGAGAGGTCGGCACAACACTTACAGCCTCTCCCACAGGACAGAGAGGTGTTTATTCCAAGGTACACAGCAACCACCATTGTTTTGGTTAATAAGTATTCAAATCTTGTCCTGTTTTGAGTTCCAGAATTACTTTTACTAGTCAGTTTACACAACATACATAATTACATTTCCATGAATACAAACCCCATTTCCTGTCGTGCCTTTACATTCAAATAAACAGCTCAGCGATACATAAATGCATGTCTGAAGGACAGCAAGTCCCTGGGAGCTTTGGGTGCATCCTTACAGGAAGAAGCTTTGCCCACAAAGTGGGGAACAGGAGCTGCACCTGCCATGAACAGCAAACAACACTATTTTGAAAAAATACATGTGGGTTCCTGTGTGCAGCTGTGAAGCCCAGGGGAAGCTCCATATGCTGTTAGATTTCTACTTAGTGCTGTCAGGCAGAGGTTGTTTGGGCTCTGCACAAGCTGCTGTGGATGGAGTTGGGACAATCCCTGCTCACAGCTCTGTTTGAACCCACTGGCTCTTCCACAAGTCAGATTTCCAGCAGCAGTGCAGTTGCAGTGACCACCAGGTATGCCATGAAGCTACCCACACCAATGCTCTCAGACTGCTTGTGGCTTTTCACAAGCGTCTCCATGAATGACAGACTTTCTGGATTCCAAATCATCCTACTAGCGCAGCACTGGAGAACCAGGGACAGGGGAAAGGCACATCCTCCATAATTTCTGCAGTGGCTGAAATATATCAGAGAGATCTCAGTGAAGGAAACACAAGGTGAGCTTCATGTCCTCATCCTGCTCGTGGCAGCTGCAGGAAGGAGGATAGGGCAGAGAAAACAAAAATCACACGGTTGTGCTTTTCTCCCAACAACTTCATGTGAGTGTACTAGCAGGCTCCACGCTGGAAAGGTGGCTGCCAGCTTAGGTCCAAGAGCCAAAGCCCTTTGCTCAGGGTGCCTGGCAAGGCTTGCCTGCAGGGGGTTTCTGTTTCCTCACTGTAAGCCAAAATGTGAACAAACCTCAAAGTTTCAGGGTGGCAAAGATGACGATGGTGCAAGTTTCCCTCTCCTGGATGAAACCTTGGGTTGTGCCAACTGGTGCTGCATTATGCACATCTCAAACTGCTCCAGCTCCACATTAGCATTCTGGAGCACAGCTTTATCCTCCTGCCTCAGAGACCAGCCCCTGCTTTACATAAATCTTTAATGAAATGCTCTGCCTCAAGCACCAATGCCTACACACAAAAGGCAGAGTTGAAGGAAAACATGGATTTACCTCCAAAAAAACCAGAGCGCTTCTACAGACAGCACATGGAAATGACACTTGCTACACCTCTCTGGGATCCCTGGAGTATCACGAAAGAGAAGATAGAGCATCAAGAAGTGAGGAGCTGTGAACAATTTTAAGTACTTTCCAGAAAGGCAGGGAGGAGAGTCGTTTAACTGTGGTACATGCTAAAACACAGAAGGACTGATCCAGTCCCACTACACGCGTGTCTGGTTGATGCACATGCGGGGAGGCTGTGAGGAGACCACGTACCAGGTTTCTGGCATCAAATGCTCCACAGCAATGAAACAGGCTTCCCGCTGATCAGGAGACTGATGTTAAAACCTCGAGATCTAAAAAACACACGCACAAGTCTATCAACTTTATATTCCCTCTGGGATTCCAAGCGCTTATGGTTAATGCTGTCAAGTGTTTCAAGGGCTTCTTTCACGAATTTAAAGGCTGTAAATGTCCATCTCCCACTGCAACATGCACTAAGTAGAAATACGAATAGAAACTGAGATTTTACCGTTGTGAATCAGGACTAGGAACTGTGATTTTTAAGATAAAAATAAGTACCATGAAACTAAAGATAAAATTACAGGGGCTGGCAAGACAGCGCGATAATGACAGTAATGGTCCTGATGCAAAACAGTGACCAGGAGATGTCACAAGGCTCACAGAGCTGAGAACACAGACTGCAACTGAAAGACATCAAGCATTCAGGGCTTCATACTGTAAGACTTGATTGATGTTTTTCAAATCAGTCTATAGGAATTAAGACAGGTCTCTTCCATTAATCTTAATGGACAATGTTTGTTTAAATCCCCAAGATTGCCTTGAAAAAGAAGTATTTCAGCTTCACAATCTGGATCAGACGCCTAAATTTTCATTTTTAATATTCACATCTGCATGTAGGCCCCAGGCCAGTAAATCATTTAAACGTGTTTTTCAATATGCAACAACCAATAAGGCTACTCATGTGTTCAAAATTAGGTAAACATATAAACATCCCATCCAGCAGAGATGGGGTTGCTCCCATGGTTCTGTGTTTTGCTGAACTGGTGCCTAAAACCTGCAGAGAGGCTGCCATAAGGAAGTTAGAGTTTGCCAACAAATACCGTAGAATTACCATGCTTATTCTTACAAATCAAGACAAAAGACAGTATCAGAGACAGGCTCCAAGACATACAGGTGCCTCAGAGACATAAGGTAGTTGTGCACCTTTGCCTTCTCATTGATATTTTGGGCTCACAAATCAGGGATTTGAACTAAATTGAAAAACTGGACCCAACTGAACATTTTTCAAACATGCCTTTACTTTTTCCTGAGCAGCAGGAGTCCTGGACTAGGTTTTCTGTACACATAGCTGAAAAGGAGGATTAAAAATAAAACAAGAAAACCCTCCAAACTCCAAAACCAATACCTTAAAATAACAGTAACATCGAGTAGAACAAATCTTCCCCCCCAGCTGGATTTTAAATACATAAAGAGGGCTCTGGCAATTCAAAATACCTCCAGTGTTGGCTCCCCTTACCCTTGCAGGGCAGCACAGGATGCCCAGGGATGGGAACTAAACTCAGGAACTTGAATCGAGTGCCCAAAGATGGGCAAGGGGTTATTACACCCTTTGGGATGAAGCATTTTGGGAAGGATCACCATGAACATTTGGACCTAATCTCTGACTTGGGAACCGAGGTCTCCAAAAGCATGGAAGTATTTGTATCCCATTGTCTGATTCTCACTTACCCCAATCAGCGTAAGAGTCTGACAATAAATTAATGACTTCATGCACACAATATTTCAGCTTTTTAAAGCCAAATAGCTATTTGTAGCTGCATTTTGAAACTCAGAACCCAACAATAATCATATAATAAAACTCAGCAGTTCCCATTTGTGAGCACATCCAAGGTAAGCAGTAAGTAGGTGAGACAGCAGTTGGATGTTAAACATCATCTGGTGTGACCACTCACAGTGAGAAGGAGAGATCCCGCTCACCCATCACCGCCTGTTGCTTCCCTTGCAACACAGACAGCAACTGGCAGATGAGCAGGGTGAGTCTGCTCAATCTGTTGACCTAGCAGAAAATTAACACACAAGAGATAAAAAAAAACCCTCCAAGGACTGCTCTGCCCCTTATCAAAACTGAACACTGCCCACAGGATGAGCCCAGGGAGTCCTCTCCCATCAGCCTCACAACCTGCAAACCTGAAGCAAGGGAGAAGGAGGAGATGCACAACTGCAAAAGAGGAAAGAGACTGTCCCTTCTGGCATCAGTTCACGGGTGGGGTAAAACCTTCAAGCCACACTCCTGGTGAGCAAGTGGCAGCTAGCACACGTGGGAGATGAGACAAAGCTGCGACTTTTTGGGGTTAACCAGCAGACAGAGGCAGGTTTGCAGAATAATACATAACCAGTGCACGCAGAGATGTGCACATAAAAATCGCGGCACGCGGCTGGCAATCTGTGTGAGACTTTCCCACAGCTGTGCCGAGGCACACTCAGACGGAGGGCGCACATTTGGCCTCCTCTCCGTACAGCTGTAAGCTTGGTCAAAGTCCTGCCAAGCACAGAGGAGTGCCATTTTTCATTCCAAATCCCCCCTCCCTCCCTGAAACCCTCCTTGTATTTTTGTAATTTGGAAGGAAGAGCACACATGAGCGGCAAGAGGACTCACCCACCCAGCATGGGCCCATGGTTAGGTGCTGAAGGTCCGTGGCTCCTTTGCATGGGGGCAGCAGGCTCATGCCAACTGCTACCACCACAGCAGCTCACTGTTGGGACAATTGCACAAGCTTCTACTGCCTTCCTCGGGTGGCTGTCACAGTCTGAGCTGTGTCCACATTGTCCTAGAGAGACAATCAGCTAAAACCAACTGAAATAATCTTTCACTTGTTGTACTGGTACTGCCACCAGAGAGAATGCAAACTGTAGGATTTTCTGCAGCCCTTTATTCATAACCTCTCTGGTAAGGTTATTACTCTTCTGCAGGCAAACACCTTCGGGACCCACATCTTCCCAGACACTCCTACATTACAGCAAGGCAAGGACGTGTGAATGTCTATGTGAATGGGTACTCAGAGTCACAGCATACCCCAACGTAAAGAATGGGCTTGCCTTGAACTCGTTTCTGTGTGAATGACAACATCATTTTCAGAAAAAGCAGCTCATTTTGATCCTTCCGAGTAATTCTACTGATTGGAGTCACCGGTAGATTGCTCTGTGGCTCATTGATTACGCTAAATGTGAATAATTACATTACTAAAATAGGCTGGCTCAGGCATCACTGAAGACGAGTCAGAGCAGCCAGGGATGGCAGAAGCGAAGCACCCACCTCTACGAGGGCCATCCGAGCACCCTGACTCCAGGAGGACAGTAGGAGGTGGTTGTGCAGCTGCAGAAAACTGACCTTCAGAAAGTCTGTGGCTCATCTGTTCTTCCCTATGGCTGTATCTTGCTCCCAAGTGGATGGACCACTTCATGCCGTGGTCCCAGACGTGCATTTAGTATGCATGACGGTGCTCCTGAGGGCAGCGCCTTCACGAAGCAATGCCAAACATGCTGACAAAGGCAAGAGAAGTGACCTGGAAATGACAAAGCGAAGCAAGGCGAGGAGCAAAGATGAGGCGGCCGAGGAGAAACGTTTGCATGGTTATATCGATAAAGCCCGCCGAGGAACAGCCATGAGTTTTGTCTGAGACAGTGAAGTGCAGGCATTGCTACGTGTTTCTGGTTTGGGCAAAAGCTCTGTAGATTGGCAGCCAGAAGATTAATCTTGTGCCACCCAGAAGTGATGGGCGCTACACACGGAAGAAGAAAAAAAAAAAAGCTACTTTACTTTTTCATCACGTAGAATATTACATCAAACAGCAGAGACGCACTGTCCTGAGCACAGTAACAGCTTCCTGGCAGCAAGCACAGAGCTGCCACACAATTCTGAGTAGCTTAAACTGTAATTCTCAAAGATGAGGTCTCTTTTTCGTAACATGAAGTAGCAGAAATACTGCTTTTAATATGCAGAAGGAATCACTTGCAAAATCAAAGATCAATTCTAAAAAAACTAGAGAGTTACTTTTCATGACAGATGATGTTTTAAACACCGCAAGAGAGAAGAAGCTTCCCTTAAATAGGTGCCAGTTAATTAATGGGATTTGGTAAATGAGTGCATTTCCTGCGCAACAAACTACAGACTTCCACTTCCAAAGTACATTATGTTAAATTGGACAAAGGCCCATTATTGTGGAATAAAAGATTGCCCACTGGAGGGTTCGCACTAAAATAAGTATTCCAAGAATATCTTCATCCAGGAATACAAGCAATATATTTCTAAGTGAAGACCAAAAGACCAAGCAACTCTTAAATATGCTAATATCTCCTATAGAAATTAGTACAGTCAAATATTAAGCTTCTAGTATCCAAAGAAAACACAGTAGCTGGGCCTACTGGTTTATACCAAAGCTCAGGAGACAGAGGGATGAGCTGCCTCTTGTGAATATAAGACCCTCGGGGCACGCGTGTGCTCTGTAGTATAAAGACATGAACTGGCTCTGTAGACTGCACTAGTCCACGCAGACATCACGTCTCTCAGACCGTCTCAGTACCCAGGGACCACAGTGTATTTTTATTTCAACCCTGAGCTACAGCGTGAGCTGGTTTGCCTGAAGTTAGCTTAAGGACAGGACAGCGTGAGCATCCTTAGCGCTATGCAGAAGTCCATGGTGGACTTGGGTGTCATCAAGTGGGTGAGCACACGGCTTGAAGGCAAGCTAGTGGTGGAGACCACAAGTGGGATACGTGTTTCCACTTAACACTGGAGGACGCAGGTGTGACAGCTTTCCGTCACAGTCCCCAGTGCGCAACACCGTAAATCTGGTGAAAGACAGCAGGGGTGCCACTAAAAGTCGACAGAAGAGAGACCAGTCCCAAGACCAGTGTCATTTCTAAGGACTCTCTCCAGCTCAAGCTGTAAAGCTCCCAAAGCCACCTCCTCCAAATTCCTCCCTAAACCTTGCCTACAAAAAGCTTTACACCAGCAGGGCTCTCAGCCCAGATGAAGGGGTGCTCACCAGCAATTCAGATAGTAGGTTCCCTAGGCAGGTAAGTCATTTGGGATAGACATCACCTTGACCACACACTCCGGGTGTCCATTCTCTAGGCCTGCTATGGATTACCAGCCACTGACTATGTGCTACTGACACAGAAAGACCACACAAGTTATTCTTTGGAATAATAAGCATCAACCTTAGCTCCTCAGGAACATCTCTCTGAGCTATCTCATTGCAAACAGACAAAGTCAACTCACCAGGACCCCAAACTCTTTGACTTAAATTATGGTAAACTATTCACAGCGGAAGTGTCACTTCAGCACTGTAAGATTCCTTGCCATTATAAATATTTTCAAATCATGACTTTCCTTCTCTTATACCTGTGGAGTCTTAGATCACACTGGTTTCTTCACCTTTAAACTGCACGTAGCTGTTCCCACACAGAGGACAGTCCCCAACTTACTGGAACACAAAGTAAAACTCACAACAACCCTCTCTAAACCTTCAGAAAGAAGCATTAATATTAATTTCCTGCAACACTTCCACTGCTTTTTCCTATTCCTCAAAATAAATTTCCCTTTCCTACCAGAATACCCAACTATGCACGCATTCCACCTTCAATATAATCAATATATTGATACAGAAGTGAATGCCTTCCAATACATCTTTTTACTGCTTTAATACCCTGACTTTTTCCAATGTCTATTTGAACTAAATCCATTCTAAACCTTAACTGTATTTCTGTACCAATGATTTCCAATTCAAAGGCACTGCATTGCCAATTACACACATGCACGCACATACCTACATGTACATCTTCTGCTAATACTTTAAGCAATACTTGAATCCTTTCAGATTCTCTTCAAGGCCTTTTACTATCTTCCCACAATGCTATTTAGGCTACCAATTAACCCCATTAAAACATCACTGTTGCCCAGTCCTCTTACAACAGCAGTTAGAGACAGGACCATGTCACAGAACCATGCATTCACCATCTTATATGCAGGTATGAAGTCCAGCTTCCCTATAACCACGTTTTCGCTAACTTACCTAGAGATGAAAACACTTAGTTATTCACAGCTCCACTCATACACGTCTGTTTTGGTAGTTCAGAGCAGGAATGCTGAGCCACGCGCTACAAGAACCATCATCTTTTCTTCAGTGATCTCTTTGGCAAGGCCAGTGCTACCAGTAAACACCAATTTTGCCCACAAACAGCGTGACTGGGACTGTCCAGCAGCAGGACAGCAAATAGCCATGCCGTAGCAGCTGGGACACATCACACCCCTGATCTCCTATAACATGCCACCCATGAAATGGTAGCAGGGAGGAGCAGTAGTTTCCATTTCCAGGCCTGGTTTCATGCTGTCAGCCACCCCGAGGCGCAGACACGGGCAGAAGATTAACCTGTCACAGCCAGGATACGGCTGAGAGTCTACAAAGGGCTTATCCTCCCCGCAGCTTGTGCCAAAACAGCTGGGGAAACACGTGGAGACTCAGGCACCTGGGTGTTCCCCGGAACCTCAATTTACAGTCAGCCTTCCAAGAAACTACTAGTGTTTCTACCAAATCTTCAGGACCATACTGGTTCTCACCTGTAGGTGATAAAAGGAAAAGAAGAGTAGAAATAGTCCCTTCCACAAGCCCTGGCCCCCTGGGTACTCTTGCTGGTACCAAATGTTTGACTTCCCAGTCTGGGTAGTTTTTTAAATTGAAGTCACCTGCAGTATCCTGTTTGGGAAAGCATTCCCTATTGCATTTTTGTCCATTGGGATAAATGCACATTTGTGTGCTCTGGTTAAAAATTGTTACTTTTTCCTGGTGAAAGGAATTGGAGCTTCTATGTTGCATAAAACACCATGGAAATGAAAATACCCTTTTCCTATTATGAGCAAGAAAAAAAGAGAAACCTTCCTACATAAACATGATAGAACAGACACTCAAGTCACATACTAAGCATTTTACAGTACTTTGGGAAAGAAAAGAAACACAAAATTTGAAGTTAATATTCCTCACGGAATGAGATTAGAGATATTTATTTTACGCCCTACTTGAACCATCACAGTAATTTTCATCTGCACTAATAAAAATAAATCAGAAGCTGATCTTCCATGCATTAAAATTACCATTTCATGCAACAGTCACAATGTTTCTGAGACATATGCGCCCTTTGGAACTCCTGCCACAAATAGAGCTGAATTTAGGGACTGCTGCATGTGCAAATTTATTACATCAATTCTTTCCAAAGGAAGATACTGTCATGTACAAAATTCAATGTGAGATACAGAAAAGCATCCAGCACTGAGGAAAGACTCGTAGCTTTCAAGAGGAAAAGAATCAGAACCAAACAACTAAGAAAACCAATCATATTGCATGGCACCAACTGTTAGGTGACCAGCAGAGGCCTGTTCGAAGCACACTTGTCACCCAGACATGAATTAATGAACTCAAAGCAGTTCCCCTGTCTGCAGCTCAGCTTCTCTCAAAGATGCTCATTTGCAGAGCAGGATACAACTTGCTGTTAGACAGGAGAAGTTCAATACTCATTAACCAAAAGAGCCCTCACTTTGTGCTGCTGCCTGCAGTACAAACCATCTGCCCGCAGGTTTTGTCAATCCCATCATCCATGAATGCTGTACCTGGAGACACTGTAAATGCATCAACACTCCCAGCCCTCAGCAGGGCTGTTTTCACAGTCAGAGTCCAAAGCTGGGAAACCGCAACCGCTTTTTGAGCAATGCAAATACAAAGCGTTGGAGAGACCCAAGGTTTCATCTCAAATTTGCATAAAGCAACGTCTCCTTGCAATAGTTTACTCTTCAAAAAAGAGCTATGTGAAAAGGGAGAATCGAAGCAGGCACATGCATGTTGGGAGACTGACTCCAAATCAGGCTTGCAAGTGCACCTTTTGCTTTTGCGACCCAGGACAGTAACACTGTAACCCAGGACAGTAATACTTTGGCACAGTAAAATTGTGCTAAAGCAAAATTGTCACGCACAGAGATTTAAGGAGATAATACACTAAAGGCTCAGGGACTAGATACAGTCATAAAAGGACAGAGGCAGAAGCTGCTTCTTCCTTGTTCTTTACTATCAGTTGTCCCCATCGTTTAATTCGATGCATCGTTTATTCGATGGGGAAGGCACAGCATGGGAGGGGGTAACCTTCTCCTCAGCCACCCAGTGCATGCTCTCATGACTACCCAGATCCAAACCCAGCTTGCCCCCAATCACCCTCACTCATCTGGCTCAGAAAAACCCAATTCTGGCCAAGAACACAAAAGGCTGCATTCGGGTGTGTGAGGCACCAGACGTACAAGGGTTCTTCACTGTGCTGTAGCCAACACTGTCAGGTGAAAGTACATGTTGCTTAAGATGTGACCTTTCTTAGCTTCTTCTATGTCTACATTTCTACTCCTGAGCTCCACACTAAATCTTGGCCACACGCAGACAATTCAAGCAGCTCAATAAAGCCAGGAATGGGAAATACCTAGGTATGGTAGAGACCCAATACTACACCAGCTGTCAAAAAAAGCTGCTTTCAAATCTCTGGAAGCCACGCAGAAAAGATCTCCATAGCCATCTGGTTGGTCCTTGTCATTCGGTCACACAGGTCACACTGGAAAAAGAAATCCAGCAACCTGGAAAGCCCCATAACACATGGGCTGAAGTCTGCTACCCCAGCACCGGCAATGCTTGGTCACGCATGTTTCTCTCTCCCCACTGTCTGCCTGAAAATGCTCTGTCTAAGACACAGCTATGGCAAATAGACTTGTCACCATCTCCCAAATAACTCATGTGAATGTCTCACATTTTTCAAGTGGTGCCATAAAATGTGGGGCTGCACACGCCACAAACACTGACATATTTCACTAATACAATCCAGTAGCAGCATATGGAGAATATTTATACAGCTCTTTATTATTTTTTTATGAAAGGTAAACGACCCTTTTGGTGAAACAGTGACTTGCGCTGACAGCATCTTTGTTTTTTTGAAAAAAATACCAATGGCGGGAAGATCAGAGGGTTTGCAAATCTAACTCACGGGTACAAATTCCTCTGGTTCTGTTGCAGGAAAACAACATTCTCTTCTTCACAAGACTTGACTGTTGCTCATCTCTAAAGCTGGTCTTGATATACTAGTTACTTGACACAGTAATTAGAAGAAAGAAGAATGAGCTAAAGATACATAGAAATAAAATCTAGATCTTAACTTGAAAAACAAGTTTCCATCATTTAAAAGTCACCTCCTTGATACACTTTCATATCTTAAGGTCAAATACTTCTAAATGAGGAAAGGAGTGATTCTGCTCATCAGCGCAGGGCTAACACTAAGCAAAGTTAGCTGCACATGCTGGTCTGCTACAGCATTCCCAGACCCAGGAAGCAGTAAGATTTCAGATGTCTTGAGTCTAATTAAGTCTTCTTAATTGCTGCTTTACTAATTTGGGTGGGACACTTTTGTCATGATTTTAGCTGTTGACAAACAAACAAGTAGAATGCGGCATTAATTCCTTCTTGATATACTGAGGAAAGCCAACACACATTCAAACCCAAGTGAGAGAAATGAAAACTAACCAGAGCCATGTGATTTCAGCACGTGTTGTCTCACCGTGGGGAAAGCCAAGAACCCAGCACCGGCTCCCCACAGTGCCAGCGGTGAGGGTCACTTCAGTGCTCCCAGCCCAAGCTGGTGAGATACCAAAACCTCAAGTCTTTGCACTTGTGCTTTGCTTGCTGACAGAGGTAACACCCTTTGAAGGCCATGCCAAGGTGACTCTTCATCAAATTACTTTTTTTTTTCCTCCCTCTTTTCTTCTGTGTTTTCTGCCTTCGCTTTAGAATATCTCAGACTAAAGACTGTTTGCATTTCTACAGACATTTTATACTAGCTCGTATCTTTGCAAGAAGATCTCTTCCATTGCTAGTCATGAACCCACCCTTCTTCTACTCTACTAGGAACAAACTTTTCAGTATTTTAAGCATTCAAGACCTACAAACATCATCTTGTGAATCAAATAGTGCTTGTTCACAACAGGGAGATAAGCCAAAGTAAAAGCTGATGGGTTTTAGTTTTGGTTTTTTAAAGCTGGCCTACTGGTAAAGAAGGACCTCAGCCTCACTCCCTGCTGTCACAAACTAATAGGGGGAACTGCAGACTGAGCTGGGCCTTGGACCCACAGCATTTGCTTTGCAGTTGTAGAAAGGGAACAGGAGATCACACATGCACACACTGCTCCAGCCCATCCCAGCCCACCTCTGCTGACCCAAGCATGGGCAGGGGGTGTTTTCCCATTGAATCAGCCAGGCAGGTGCAGTGTCCACATTAATGGCTCTGATGCTGTGGAAACCGGGAAGAATCTAGTGTACTTGGAAAAAAAATTGGGCAAATCCATTCTCTTTCTCAGCTCCAAATCACTGCGGGGACTTGAGCCAGAGCCATGCGAAAGACTCAAGTGATGCTGTCCCAAACACCTTTCCCCTGGGAGGTGGTTTAACAGCAAGACCCGCTAATTTGAAATAGCCTGTTTTCACTACTTTCCCTACAATTTTGGTTTGGTTCCCCCTCTCCATCCCTCTGGGACACCCCTAGCTGGCTCCTGCCTTCAGTCCAGATCCGCTTTCCCAAATGACATTGGTGCAAGCTCCCTGGGTCCCCAGGCAGTGTACAAACTGTACCTCGGTGGGAACAAACTCCAGGTTTCTTACTGTGCTCTTTATTCAGACGCTGGAAAACCATTTGCCCGCTAACACTCAGTGGCTTTCCCAAGCCTCTGCAATAGAGGACTAAGATTTTTCTTCAAGCTCCAGAGGAATGTCTGTGCTGAGGGAGAGTTTCTGTAGAAGGCGTGATGAAAGATGGGGAGCAGATCTCTTCCCCCCCCCCCCTTTCTGGAGTCCAAG
>JAOXJM010000052.1:45101856-45120081 GCA_026413425.1 Tringa solitaria
GCCATGCCAGCCCGCCCCGCCCCGCTCCCGGCAGGCAGCAGCAGCGGCGGCGGGCGGGAGCGGGGCTGCGCGGCGGCGGTGCGAGCAGCGCCTGAGGTATTTTCCCTCCACCCCCCCCTGCTCCGCGGCCCTTCCTCCGCGCTCCCTCCCGCCGAGCGGTGGGAGGGGACGATGCGCGCCGCGGCCCGCCCGCCCTGCGTGTGGGACGGCCCTGTGCGCAGCCGCTGCCCTTCACCGCCGCCCCGGGCGCCTGAGCAAGGCGGGGGCCCGCCCCTGCCCCCCCCCCCCCCCCCCCCCGCCCGTCGGAGGGGCGAAGGGCGGCAGCCGGGCCCGTTGCGGCTCACTGACGGGAGGCGGCAGCCCCGTGCCCCACAAGTACCCGACCGGTACCGCGATGGACGGCGCCGCCGCTCCACAGCCGTGCCTTTTCTGGCAAAGCCTCCGCGCCTCGCTCGGGGCAGGGAGTTGTGGATTAATCTGCAATTCATTGAACATTTGCTTAAAAACACGCCCAGGGCGTGGTTTAACCCGGCCCGAGGTTCGGTACCTCGAGTCTTGCCTTTCTCTCCTAGCACCGAGACCCTGCTTCTGTCAGTTCGGCTTGTGCCGAAGCGCTGCGGTGATGTGCGGGCTCCCTTTTGAAAATGCCTTCTCTTGATCAGCCTAGAGTCTGCCTTGCAGTTATTTGGGTTTTTTTGGAGGTTTCAGTCTCAAGGGGTTGAGGCGGTGTGGGGCTCTCGGTCCCAACAAGCGTTTCTGCACTCGGGGGTCTCGGGCTGGTGTATCTCGAGTGTTTGATGTTAGTTTTGGAGTCCCCACGGGCTCGTTTTCCTGGAGCTCAACAGCAACGGCATTTAGGTCAAGGCTCTGCTTCAGTTATGTCAAGAAGGCTGTCGGCGTGGACCAAACCAGCCTGGTCCCCGGGGCTGGGGGATGGAATGAGTCAGGAAATTGTTCTAGTAATAGCATGGAAAATGCCTGCTCCCGTACTGCGTGCCTCTGCGTTGCTGACGCCAGTTGCATTTTTAAAAGACGTTTAGAATTGTATGATTTACATCATGAAATCACCTCTTAGTATGATGGCTCCATTGTAACGTCTGTAGTCTAGCTTTTTTGCTGTAGCTATTTCTTTAGTTTCTTTAATACAGCAATGTTTCAAAGTTTGAATTAATGTTTTAGGGTATTTTTACTGTATTGGTGGAAGTAGTTGCCTGACTGGAGAAAGATTGTGATGAAACTTGGTGATAATTTTGTGAGGAGTGCTTGTTTTAGATTGATCTTGGGTTTTGATTCATTAGTGCTTTCATTGTGGAGAATGTATTTTTTTCTATGTACTTGCATCAGGAGCGTAAAGCGCTTTTGGGTAAGTTGAGTAGGAGAAGGAACTGACCAGCTCTGCAGTCATTGAGACTGGTGTTTCTACACACACATCAAATGCAGTGTGCATTTCATCTCTTTTTCACTTGTTCTGTTTAGCTGTTAAAACTGGTCAAATAATGCAATACACTGAAAAATGTTAAGTAGATTCATTAGGTGGTTGTATGTATGCAATGATTTTACAAGTGGTATTTTAAGATTCACTGAATATTGTGGTTTTAGCCCTAGTAATACTTATTTATGGTTTAAATACACTGTTTGGATGTATGACAATTAATATATGCTCTGTTTAGTAATTTAAAGAATAAATTTTTAGCTTATTTTCATTGCAGTTTTTTACTTTTCCCAGGGGTGACTGAGGTCCTTTGTTTTGTTTTGGGCTTCCACCAAGCGTAAGCTTCTTTTTCAAGTGTATACTGCATAACAGCTGATGTGGTAAAAGCTGTTTGCTTGTGTGTATGTGTTTGTGCTGTAGAATGATGAAGTAGATATTTTTCCTGCTCATATTGCCCTCCCCCCAGCTTTGTTTGTAAGTTAACTCCCATTTGGGGACTGACTTTTTAATAGAGCCTATAGCTATAGGGTAAACTAAAAGAGCATAGATTCAGACTGTCTGTAATGAAGAAATTTTTTCTTATGATGAGGGGTGTGAAACACTGGCACAGGTTGCTCAGAGAGGTGGTATATGCCCCATTCGTGGAAACATTCAAGGTCATGTTGGCTGAGATTCTAAGTAACCTGAACTAGTTGAAGATGTGCCTGCTCATTGCAGGGGCGTTGGACTAGGTGACCTTCCAACTCAAACCATTCTAGAATCTCAGCTATTTTCTATATACTGCTAAGTACCACAGTATAATTTACTGACATCCCTCCCTGGTGCTCAACTTAAATAAAGGAAAGCTTGGGCCAAAGATAGAATCCAGACCTGAGTTTTCCCATGTGCTTGAGGAAGAGAGTTTGCACATTGGGAAAGGCAAGAAACTGAGTTTTTTTTTATCTCGCAATACAATAGAACTTCATTTGGCCTGAGTAAAACCATCCTAAAGTAATAATTACTACATGATGCAAACTCCAAAGTCACTAGGAATTGGTCTGGGTGTTCCAGATGCAGACTGGTAATAGGATCTAGTTAGACTGCTGTTTGCTCATGCGTGTTCTCTCCAGCATGTTGTGTCAGTTTGACTAAATTTGGTTTAGAATTAACTAACAATGTATTAGCACATGGCCTATTTCTGGTTTTATTGATTTCTATCTTTACCTTTTTAAACTGTTTTTTGTTAACATAGGGAGGGCAGAGGGGTTTTCTGATATAATTTCGAAGCTGCTTTGGTTCAGGTGAGTGAACATACATATCTGATATAACTTACTAAACACTGATTTAATTTACATATTCTCTGTTTTCAAGAGTAATTTGCCAACTTTATAATTACATTGGCAGTAAAGACTTTAAAACAGTTTATTATAATATTTCTAAAAGGCATATCTGGAATGGGCACTTTCCATGATGGAAGCCTCTTGTATTAAGCATGTAACAGAAAAAACCCCATCTTTTCTTTTTTTGTTATTACATTCAGATGAGGAGGAGAAAATTTAATCATATAGAGGCTCTCCCCCAGCCCCCCAGGTAAACTCTAAAATTAGCGTTGTTTAAGGCTTGAGATATATATGTTGTTTTCAGAGAGTAACATATCTGTACCAGTAATCATTATCTGGAAAATAATTACCCATGTTGAGGAAATAATACTCAGGGCATATATGTAGAAGATTGTACTCAGGTTGAGAACATACTCTATTCATGTGTGTCTTCTAAAAATATTTTCACATGCAAATTACACACCCGTTGGCTGCTTGCTTCTAACCAGATTGTTGCTGCATGATGGTCCTTGAGAAACTGAATACGGAGTGGGAGGTACCAACTGAAAACTTTTGCTCTGAAGATTTTGTTTCTCAGGTTTGTTGTTTGCTTGGCTTTCCATCTTTTGTTTCCAAAAACTAACAAAAGAACATTAAAATTTAACCCTGCAATGTCCCAATTTGAAAATGTAAAAAGAACACAGTAACTAATTACATGTATGCATCTTTTTCTGTTTAATGCTTAAATATGTTATTAATGTTCTGTACCACAAGAAAACTTACAGTAATCTCAACTTTGATAATTTTTGTGTATATAAACTCAAGATTTCTGTGATTGTAAACTTTCTTGCATTTCATAACTACTTTGAAGTCCACAGACTACTAACATTACTGTTTTTAATGTGTACATGTAGTAACCTTTGGCTATTGCATTGTAGCATTTTAACCAGAGAGATCTTTCTTGAGGCAGAGGTTAAAAAATCAGTAGCTAAAACATGAAGCCAGGTTCTTTTTTGTCAACTACTACCTCTTTAAATCCTTTTTTTTTTCTAGAGTAAAAACCTCTTACAAGATATTTTTAAGACTTTTTCTCCACCCCCCATAATTTTGAAAAGAAATGCCACATTGTTTCCCTACTATGGTGTCTGTAGTCTTGGCAAAGCAGGAGAAATCTAGGCACTGCTCTGAGTTAAAAGTAGACTTGTTTTTTTCTTGGATCTTAAGATTGGCTCTTATTTTGTCATCCTTGCTCTGTAGCAAAGAGAGAAACTGAACGCTTTAGGCTTGATGCAGTGTTTTCAGAAATCATTGCAAAGTTTTCCATTTGGGAATTGCAGCTGGCCTTCAAAATACTTTTTCTTAATTGTCCTTATATTTTTTGAGTTATTTTACCTCCCTGTCCTACAGCCTGTAGGCTTCTGACTCCATTCCAGTAGGGAAAAATAGCCAAAACTTAGTAGCTTTTGGATTTTAAGGAATTAGCTCTTTTCAGGAATATTTCATGTGGGAAAGTATCGATGATGAAATGTAGCTTCAGATACCCAAGTAAAGATGAGCGAGCTTTGGTATGATCATGGTCACTGTTTTGTGCATTTGTGTCCTTAGGATTCTTCCAATAGTTAGGTTACATTCCTGTGGCATCATGGTGTTGCATTCCCATTCTCAATGCAAGTCAGCGTAAATAGAAAATGCATTACAGTGTTGACGGAAGAAATTGAATTGGACCCAGCATGAGATAATGTAACAACAAACAAAATTCATGTCTCTGTAAGGCCAAAGATCTTGGCTAGCTTGATTAGGATGGTAAGGCCTTTAAAAATGGATGGGGAAGTTTGGAAATAAATTTGTTAAATGACATGCACAATAAAAAGGGCTAGAGCAAGCGAAGTGTTTTTGAAATTAAGTAAACAAATCATGGATAATATTTGATGCCCAAATACGAGTGTTGGTTTCTAGTCTCATACTGAGTTTTTTAATTGGTGTTGCTCTTTAAAGTCAGGTTATATTTGACTGTCCTTTGCCTTTCCACTGACTTTCTGTTCTGCATGAAATTTTTTCAGCAATAGCAGCTGAAGGCAGTGTTTTACAGGACTTAGGAAAATTGGGATGGTGTAAAATGTACTGTTTCTCTTTTGGGTGTATTTATGAAAGTGAAATTAACTCCAAATTCTATCTAGGCAAGTATGTGATATTTGATGTAACATATGACTCTTGGATCTAATTGTTTCATTCTGTTTTCAAAGTAACTTTGAAGGATGACTGTTTTGTTTTCTTGAAAATAAGCAGTAATCAAACATATTAATTAAAGTTGAACCCCTGTGACTCTTGGAAAAAGTTTCTAAATATCTTGCCTGCAGAACTTGGTTCAGTTAGATGCTAGCAGAACGAGGACTATTAACAGCACTTGCTGTCCAAGAACTTAACCCGTTCTTGTTACGATCTATAACATGCCTTGAGATGTTTTTCATATATTCCAGTTTCTGGTGCTTTAAAATGGAGGGAGACTCTTCAAGTAATCTGATTCTGTGTTGATAAGGTGGCAGTCAATGCTGAGAAAGAACGAGGAGCAATGATGTATTTCCTAGAAGTTTAAAAGTGACTGATTATCTGTTCTTGCTTATCTAGTTAAACTTATACTGACATAATTACCTATTTGCTAGAGACTTTTCCCTCCAGTACTTATGGACATATGAGCTAAATTTTACCACCATTATCCTGTGGTCCTTTTCTTATTTAGTCTTGAATTTATATATATATGTATATATATATACACATATGTATATAAGGATGCTAGTACTGTTACAGCCATGGATACTGTGCATAAGCAAAGGCTTCAGTTGCTGGTTTCTCTTTCTAATAAGTGCTGTATAGATGAAAACAAAGACATGTTTATTCTGAAGAATTTAAAAATACATGTTCTGCCTCATCTTTCTTGAATTGCCAACATATTGCATGCTTCCCTGATTTGTCATAGAATTGCATGAGTCTGGGTAGTTTGTTGAACTTGGTGGGACTAATTCTGTGTGAACTTAACGCCTTTGCAAAATCTTTCCTGCTTCTGAATTATCCTTTGGTGATTTTTTAATGTCTGAAAACATAGTGTCAGGCTTGGTGTTAATGTGTATTTGTAAAACAGCTAGTAAATCTGATGGTATGAATTCATTCCTTAATCAAAGGTTAATCAAAGAAATTTGATTTGTCTTTGTGAAGTGTGGGACATAGATCTTCTCATATGTCAGTTTTTATTTTGTGGTGGTGCTGAAAGGCTACATCATGATTGAGTTTCGTTATGCTGGTTGCTGTAAGAATACATGTGGTTCTTCACACTCAAAAAGCAAACATTTTGCGCCTGGGCACCATAATCCTTCTCCAAATAAATGCTTTTTAAAAAATCCCCAAACTGTTTGTAGAACCTTTTTCTATAATTCTTAGGTCCTTCGTTAGCGGGGAATGTGGGGAATGGACAGGGGGATGATGGTCGCAACACAAAAACTGTTATTTTTTTTTTTCTCTGGAGCCTAAAATATCAGTATTTTAACTTCTAGCTGAAACCAAATATTACAGCCTTCTTGTTTGCTGATGTAAATTTATCACCCCTCTCATTCTCGTGTGTTGCAACCTACTGGCCTGTTAAATGCGTCTAACTGTATGTCTTCTTCCCTGTCAATCTCTCAACCTTTCTTTATACTTTAAAATTAGAGATAATATGTTCCAAGGCTGTGATAATGTTCAGTAATTGTTCTATACAAAGCATAATTTCTGCCTTTGCCATTAAAACAGAAGGGAACCACTGTAATTGTCCTTTTCAGTCTGATAGTGCTTTTTCCTTATATCAGAATTGTTATTAACTAGCCATACTGGTAATTTTCATATAAGCTGTGATGTGTAATGCAGAAGTTTTTGATGCATGCTGATGTCATGTTATCTGTATACTGCTGTCGTTCTCTGTATGCAATACATTGTAATTGACCTTCAGAACTCTTCCCCCCCCCCCCTTTGAAAGTGAACAGCTTCTGCTCCCCAGATCCCAAAGTGCCCCAGGGCACTGATGGGACAGGACCCTCCTTTCCCTGCCTGCCTTTCGGAGCCTGGTGCAGGGAACAGGGCAGATTCATGCTGTATTTGTTTGCCCTCCCAAGGAAAGGCAAAGGCACAATGTAGCTCAAAGGAGAGCAACACAAGACTCGGGGGACTGGTCTGGCTTTTAGGGTGCCAGCACTTAACTCTTGTCCTCTGCTTCATCTCACAATGGCCTCTAAGCAAGTCCCATAATCTCACTGTCCCTCTGTTTCCGTCTATCAAAAGCGGATAACAGCCTGTCTCTAACATGGAAGGACGCCTTGATAAATGCACTAATTATCACCAGACACCCCACCCAGCACACGAGAAAATAAAGGTCATTTATTTGCCTAAAAATCTTCTAGCTATGAAGCCCCTACCAGAAAACTCCGCACATCAAGACCCTGGAACCTGATTTAATTAAATCAATGGGAACGATATCATTAATTTATAAGAAAGCTCAAACTTAAAAGGAAATTGTTTATATTGACCAGCATACAAAATCCTTTCATCTGCTGAGAGCAAATGCATTTTTATTATTCTTAGCACTGCAGAAGACACTCACGGAGCCGCTCAGCAGTACCTCTGCTATCGAACAGCCCATGCAGCCCAGCTGCACCTCCGCTGCTCCATTTGTCATCTCAATGCACCATTTGTCCCTCACAACACAGATCATCTGACACAAAGCAGTTGTCATGCATCTTCCCAGTCCCTACCATCTCAAGCACTTTACGCATTCCTCTCCACATGTGCCCATAAAAAAATCACTTGCCGTAAGAGTTTTTAAATGGGGCTTGTCAAAACATCAAGATAGAAGGTGTGCAAGACGGAACCTCAGATTTCTTGTGCTACTTGCTGAAACACCCATACACGCAGCCTTATACAATAGGCTTTTCTTTCCACAACATACCACTGAGATATTTGGACTTGGCTTGTAAAGGAGAGGAATCCTGCCGGGAGGGGAGGCGAGAGAGACACAACAATCTTAAAAGGAAGCTTCATGCATGTAAAAGCCTACAAAAAGTAAAACCCAGCTACCCATAACAGAAATGATTAGGAAGTGATTTAAAGCAGTTTGGAAATACTGTTTCAGTGGTTGGTTGAACACCTCCTTTAGAATACAAACATTCGACAGGCTGTTTATAGCCCATGGGGAAAAGCTGCTGACTTCCCCTACCCAAGCACAGCAGGGCAGAGTCTACTCTCAGTGAAGAACATAAATTTTGAGCAACTCCAATGGACATGAACAAGTCACCAAATTTATCTCAATTTAACTGATTTCAGAAAACTTAAAGAAGTGATACTCAAGACAAGCACTCTCAATCACAAAGACGCTCAAACCCCTACTAGATGTGCTACTGTGTAGATAGCGATTGCTGATTTATTGACCGCAAAACACTGTGGATCAAGCCTTAGTATTTGTTAATATCTCTTCTGAAATTGGCCTTTAATGGTCCAATCCAACTCCCATTAATGAGAAAGGAATGCCACCTATTTTTTTTAATGGAGTTGAATGAAGCTGTAGCAGTTAGCATCTGATCAGGAAAAAAACCCCAAATTTAGACCTATTAGTCCTGCTGGCTGCATTTTATCTGATGTGAAAACTCCAAATCTAGAGCTATGAGAGAATTTCAATTGCGCTGCTGTTTCCAAATTTAAAGAAATTTTAAAAAAATCGTTGAGAAGTGGAAATCCACTTCTCATTCACTTGGGTGTAATTCAGAAGCAACGCTGGTGAAGCCAGGGCAGGTCCAGGAATATAAATACGAAGTGACAGGGAAATCCAGCCTACCATTCACATCTCATATTTCATGCTTCTATTTCACAGTAATACAGCAAGTTAAGCTGCTTATTAGATGGGCACATTCTCCTAACCACAGCCAGACTTGTATTTTATGCTGGGCTCACCATCAGTACTGACTGCCCTTTAATCATAATTCTGCTGTCATTTGCGGTTCCACTTCGGAAGATACTTGCTTTAACATACAAACTGGATAGCTGTTAGCACTGCTATACCCCAGAAGAGAGGGGCACATGAGTAATGCCCAGAGAGGGATGTAGACATAACCATCTCTATTTATACAAACCTCTTGCACGTTTTCCTAACAATCTATACTCTCAAATATTTCTCTTGGCTTACATGACGCCGTGGCACATGCTTCCAAGCCCCACAGCACACCAATTTACAAATAATGACCTTCCTGAAATGACCTAATAAGAGCTAATAACTGCACTATAAAGAATAAAAAGGTTGCTGCACAGAAGGGCTTCGTGGAATGAAAAGAAGATCAACTTTTTATTAGCAGAATCACTAACGGACATGGTTCACATGTGATCTATTTATTTTTAAGAAATGACTACTATCAGTTAATGAAGTTAGCCTCGGAAACAAAAACAAACCCCAAAACAGCAATTTCAAAACACACACTGCAGTCTAGCAGCTTATGAATGAAATGCTCCATAGATGTTTGTGTACATTTATAATTTACTACACCACATTAAGAAATAAGACAACTGCAAACGACAAGCTGATGCTCTCCCAGATGTGTACACTACGTAATGATATCTTCTACCAGGGCTCAGCCAGCCTCACACCAACTTTTCACTTGGGAGACAGTCAGAAGGATCCAAAGGATCCACGTCATCTCCAGCAACTGAGTAACAAATGGCAGCAACTCTGCCTTTATAAAGTTTGTACTGTGGGTGTTTTAAAACAACACGCACTGAACATCCGAAATGCTGTTTAACATAAGCACACACCAGGAAGTAAAGCCCAAATCCTGTCCCAGACACACAGAACGAGGCTCGTGCTGGCAGCCTCCACAGAGGCTGAAAGGATCAGAAATCTCTCCTGCAGCACTTGGCACAGTAGCAGCCACAAGAGAGTCTGCTAACCTTGTCCTCCAGCACTGCTCGGAGAGGGGGAGCACAAATTGCATCTCTACCTCCATCTCTTCTCCTCGGAGTAGGATAGGAAATGCCAGGGGACACTGCTCCTTAGCGAGAACAAATATCACGGCCTTTTGCCTGGTTCTCACCTCTCAACACGTTGTGTGCATGAGGCACAAATGGTTCAGCTACACTGAAGGAGAAAGGGTCCCACCTCGCCTTGCTCCACTCCAGACCGTGCTTTCATCCCGCATCCCAAACTTGTATAAAATCACCGCTGATCTCACGTGGAGGCAGACATCCATATCTGACAGCTCACGTAGGACCAAAGAGTGAAATACTAGTCATGGCAGTAAGAAAAGGTCTCTTCCCTAAATAGTGAACAGTCCACGGCCTTCCTCTGCAAATGCCCAGACACTGTCCCTACCGACTTCTGAAGCACTGCTCACATGCCCCAAATTATTCAACTATTTAAAATAACTGAAAGATTACACGTTTAATATACAGGTCAATTTGTCATGACACTGTATTTTAAAGGCAACAAAGTAAAGAGCATTCAAGCCTTGATCTTGCAAACTGTGCCTGCTCCCCGAGCTGGTTCTGTTGGATGTAATTGACACAGTAACCATTATTAAAACAACAAACTGATTTCAAACAAACAGACAAAACAAACCACAAAACAACAACCTCAAACAAAAACGAAAACAACTGCAGAACTACTTGATTCTGCCAGGTCAGGACTCTGATCATGTGCCATGACCCAAAAGGGTAAGTCAATAAGTCAAATTAACTCCTTCACCTGTCTTTCCCTCCACTCTCCCCCCCCACTTCTTCTGCCAATAGGTATTGAATCTTACCTTGACCTTTGAGAGAAACACAGAGGACCCCACCGTGTCTGTGACTGGGTGACAGTGGGGGTTGTGTTAGAGACCCCAAAACATCTCCAACCATTAAACACACTGGATTTGCGGCAGCTCCAGCTGTTAGATTGCAGGAAGGGAAAGGGAACAAGCTGCCACTCAAGTAAAAACCATACCCAGTCTAAGCAGAGTCAACACAAAGATTTTAAGGCTTCATACCTAAACCCAAGAGATACTGCTTTCTAGAAGACGTGAAAGCCAGAACCACAGACATTGGGACTGCAGGGTCCGCCCCTCTGGAACATGGCACTGAAGTCAGCCAGGCACATACTTTGCTTTATTAAGCACGCTCACAGCTCAGGAAAAAATCTCTAGATGCACTTTTAAGCACATAGCTAATTGTATGAAACCTGGCGAGATGTAGGTTTTTCTTTACACCCTCACCAGGAGTAGACTCAACCTATGTGTGCACAGAAGTGCCTCGCTGATTCAGGCCTCATGCAGAGACTGGGTCACAGGACAATTTATACAACACTTCACATGCTCTTGATCTCTCAAACTGAATTTCTCTACTGGATCCCCTGTCTGCAGTTGCACCTGTAACCTTGGTGAATTGCTTCATACCGTGTTATCCTAATGGCCAAATCATAAGCGACCCATGTAATTGCAACCCCAAACTCCTTTCTGTGCACGTGGATTAGGAAGCCCTGTGGAGTTTCAGTTCCATGAACAAGATGACAGATTTGAATGAAGTGATGGAAAAGATTGGAAGATCTCAGCAGCCCTCTCTGTCCTCCACGGACCCACTGAGTACACACAGCATCACGCTTGTGCCCCATCTCAGTACAGCTGAAGTCCCCTGGCAGCAACCCAGGAATGGCCACTGAGCCCTGATGCTTCCAGAGGGCACCTTCTCCAGTCCCCAGGGAGAATAAGGGCTCGCGTGAAGATGTTCTTTGCCTGAAGTCCATTCTCTTGCCCAACCTCTATACCCCTGCTTGATCCTCATTCCTATACCCTTCTCCTGAGCTCCAGCCTTGAAGAAAGCATCAGGCCTTTTGCCAGCACCAATGCAGAACGTTGCAGCTTCTCACACTTGCAGTTTTCTCTTTGATCCGCTTTGATTTGTGGAAGGGACATGGAACGTGAGCTCCAAGCCCAGATGACCAGGCTGCACATGGTATACGATGTTTATACACATCCATTGGAACAGACTATATGTACACGTTCAAAATTGCTGTAATCAGGAAATGAGCCATGAAATGTGTAAGCGACGGCACATTAATAATCTGTTTTATAGCTTAAATTAGAATCTTTGGAATTTCACAGCCAGAGACTTTTAAATAGGTCAAAAACGTGGTAATCACACTTAATGATCACACTGTGATATGCACCGCATCAGAGCTAGGAGTGAGGAAACCTGAGCAGAATGAATATGAACTTCTGGCACATACAAAAAAGCATTTAACAACCCTCAAGTATTTTTTTTTAATACCAAGACACATAGCCTAGGCCAGAAGTTTTTTGCTCTTCAGAAGTGAGCTCTGAGATTCCATACAATGACAGAGAGCAAATGCTGTGCCTCGATCTTTTCTTTTAGTTGGCACTGCAGATTAGCAAAGGCTCTGAACTTGACCACTTAGAAGTAGTGAGCACTTAGTGGTGAAAAGAAAGCCTTCCACAACTGAGGAACATGCTTTATTTATTGTATTGCACATTTCACCCCAGGTAGGCAGATTTAAAACATATTCCTGGGTATCAACATTTTGATTTCTTTCAAAGAAAAGAGCAAGAATCAAGAGACCAATCACAGTAATCTTCTTGTCTCCAAGTCAGGGAAACCCTACACAATTTTTCTAAGTTTAGACACACACTTATGTTCTCTTTACACCAACTGGACTTCAGGTACAATAAATCTCATGGAAAAATTGTGGAAAAAATTAGAATTTCAGCAAAACAGACGGTTGATGCTAATTAGTTCTGTCCTGTCAAGCTGCTGAGATGTAACCAAAAAGGTAAACCAAGGAAAAAAAAAAAAAAAGCTATATTCTGTGGAAATAAAGTCAATGTTTGTCTACCGTGAAAGTACAAAGTCAGCAGGGGAGACTGCTTGGAAGCTTATAAGAAAGCAGGAGAGAGAAATGTTTTTTTGGTTTCTTTTTTCCTCCAGTCAAACTTGGCTTCTTCTAAAAAACAAAGCAAGGCAAAAGATGAAAGGCCTTCTTTTCTGAAGCCAAAGATGAAGAATACAAAGAATATTAATGACTAACAAGTCTGTCTGTAAATGCCATGAGCTTAGCTGTAGTAGGGACAAAAAGGAAGAACAGCATTGCTATTAACTAATGAAGTTTCTGATCTAACGAGCAGTGATGAAGGCCGATTGGGTCATTTATGGAAAGAAGCGTTAGTTCAGAAGAACACAGGTTCCCTATGGAGGATAAGAGGAAAGAGGGAAGGATGCCATTACATATATACATGCAAGGGCTCAGAGTGGTTGTGGTTCATATACAAAGCACATAAAGGTAGTAAATTCCCCATTAGGGCTTGTCTGTCCCTCACACATGTTTGTACATGCAGGTACAGCAGAATTGTTGCAAATTTGTCACTTGGCTTATATTACAAAACACAGGATTTTAACAAGTCCTATTTCCTGAAGGAAAACTTCAGAACACGCAGAAGCTTGCCTTTGTCATGGTTATTGGGTCCAGCACGAGCCAGTGCCACCTCCCCGTGCCCTGCGTGAGCCCAGCTGTGTGAGATCAGTGCAAAACACATTCCTCCTTGTCTGAAGTTTGCTCGATTCTTCTAACTTAAGGAAATGAAGCCAAATGAAACCAGGAAGAAAAAAAAATTTTAAAAAAAGAACAAAAAATAAACAACAAACCAGCTCAGAGCCAAGTGACACAACACAAACTTTGGATTTAGAAACTGATTCATTTGCCAGCTCACAGGCATACACACCTAGTGTGTCTATATTTATATGCGGGGATTAAGGCTCTCTGCTCCATAGAGGCATTCTGAGTATTTTTAAATCAGCAAGAAATCAAGAATCGCTGCACTTACAGGAAAGATGGAAAAATCTCTCTTTCTCTAAGCTGCAACCATTCAGGTCTTGACACAGCAGCTCTCCTTGCAATTTCTAGCAAGACTGAGAGCCAGGACCGATACACAATTTTCTTTGAGATTCTTTCCCTTAACAGGCCACTGCTCATTCCTGCAGACGGACCATGTTTTCAATTGGGAGTTTGATGCAGTAGATGATATGAGAAGCCTTTGTGTTGGGATGGAAATCTGGGGAACATTCAGATCCTCTGAAAGATAGCAATGTTTAACCAAATACTGCGGATTGCTCTGCTGCTGCCCCAGCCTTAAGGGGCTAAGAATTAAAGGCTGTTAGTTCAATGCCCACCTTGGTCCATAACCCACAGTGGTCTCAGCATATTTCCAAACTCTCTCAGCATCTCCTTCTGGAAAATGGGGTAACACCATGTCTCAACAGTATCACAAAGGTTTGTTAATGCTTGTAAGCTCTTTGTAGATAAGGAACATCAAGACAGCAGTTAGCAGAGGGATTTGGGGCAGAGAGAGACTTAAATCCAAAGTACTCATATCATACGCTCTTTTTAGACAGCATAGCAGCAGATCATCTCCCTGCATTTCGTGGTTGTGAGCTCCATCCTCTCAACACACTGAGCACTCTGCCTTTGATCCAAAAAATGAGTCCGGGGAGAATATTCACATGTTTAATGTTAATCATATGCTTAAATCCTCTGAATCTATAAAGAGGGTAAAAGAGAAAAGTGTTCCCCAGCTCCAAAACAAACACAAATTCCCAGAAGTTATATTTAGGACACGAGCAAACATTTGACCAGCAGAGGAAAGGCCTTCGCTACACACCTGCTAAGCTTCTGCATCCCTGAAGAAACCTGCAGGTGGGAGAAGTATCTGGAGTGCCCTTGTTAGACAAACCATTTCTAATATAACCAGTGTGACACTATTAGAAAGAAGCAGCCCAGAGTATTTGAACTGCTGTTCCACAGGCAGAACAGACCTTGAGCAAGGAAATGAGAAAAAAGAATAAAGTTTACTAGGGAACTCATCACACAGATTCAAACTTAAGATTACAAATTCATTTGCTACTATTAATTCCTTCATTTATTAACTGTCTACTGTGAGAAAATGGGTCTTCCCCAGCAGACAGGCGCTGCCACTCAGACCTCACAAACACCACCTGCCTTGCAGCAGCCATCAGCAGCACCTAGAAAGCAGCTTCTCCTAACTCTCAGCATCAGAGAGCAACTTAAACTCTAAGCAAAAGGCTTTAGACTTCCCCTTAAAGCCTTGTTCATTTTAAGCACACACCGCTCGCTCTCATTTTAGCTATCTGAACATCTAACCTGTTTTTACATCCTGCTAAACTCCTGGCCTAGCTAATGGCTTGGAGCAACGAGTCTCCTACACTTGCTGGCCAGGGTGTCCAGAAGTCTCTGCTCTTGCATCAGCCCCACCTTGATGTGTTTCTTGCAAGAGCATGAAGTCAGTGGAGCGAGGACATGGTGGTCCTTTTGCACAGGTAAGCTCAGCGGGGACGAGCAGGTACCTGCAGCTTGAAGGTGCTCTGAGCTCCATGTGGTCACAGACATGCTCCTGCAGAGCTCAGCACTTCCAGCCACATCCATCACTGTAGCGTGGACACATCCCTGACCAGATCAGCATCTGCAGCACAAATAACTGGCTTCCAGCAATGATTTTCAAAACTCTGTTAAAACAAGCACATACAGTGACAAAAGCCTCAGGCAATTAAAGGACCACTATCCAGAGCTTGATTGCTTTAGCAGAACCGTAAACATTATCCAGCTTACTCACAGCAACATCACGCTTTGCCAGCGATGTGAAAAGGACAAATCATTCTCTCACCAGTGTAAATCGCCCAAGATGCTAAATAAGGCTGCTAATTATTTCTAAGGCTTTTTAAGGAATCCTTTAAGATTATTGTCTCCAAATTTGATTAAATAACACTTTAAATCCTTTCAACTGAACATCATTAAGTGAAGCTGACAATGTTATAATAAGAAATGTTTTCTCCTCAACTAAAGTATTTTTGTGAAGTGTTCTGTATTTTAACAGTACACACCACTTTTAACATCATAAACCAGAGGGAGCTGTATCAGTCTCCTCTTAAAAAGGGTTAACAAGGTAATTATCTTCCTTGGTTGGCTGAATTATAACTATACAAAATGCTGTGCCTCAGAGGAGGCAGAAGTTTACTCCTACCTTCACTTGCCGTAAACCAAGAACTACGAGGGATGGAATCACGTTGCTGGGTGAGGCTGTAAGAAGTCCAAGGGAAGTTAACACAGCAGTAGAAATGCTGGTTTTGTTTTTCCACCTCCTTTGCAAGACACTTTGCTGTCCCAAGGTTTGTAGATACTACAGAACAACACAAAGTTCGCTGTTACTGCAACTCATTAGCATGAGCTGGCAGGTCCCAGCACTGGGGAATCCCTCTGGAGAAGACTAGAATGCCCCAGAAGACACCACCATGACTTTCTTTCCCATCATCTTCCTGGAGGAAGAAGCACTGTCTCTCACGATGGGGTAAGCTACAAGGCATAACTCCAAGCCTGTACAGTTTCAGACCATCTCTGATGACAAGCTAAGACCTCTTGGACATCTCTGGTACCTTCATTTTGTTTGTGTCTCCACTAATATCACCCAGGAGGACAACTCTAACAGACCTTCATTGCCAGGCACTTCCCCCTGGCTAGAACCCTGACGACTCCTTTGCACTACCTATTTCTTTGTAATCTATAAAGAACTGGAGGGTAACAAATGAATGCACTCCCTATCCTCATCCCTTTACCCAGTCATCCTTCCCCATCCTACACATGCATCCACTCCTTATCCCATCCACAACAAAATAAATGAGATTGAGGGAGTCCCAGAAAGCAGAGCACCAGTGAAGTGCATCTTTCAGTGCCAAGGATGGCTGAGATACCTCCAGGCAGGAGGTGCCACCGGCTGCACCAGAAAGCACAGGTATCCCACAGCAGAAGCTGAACACGGGTAGGGACTGCTGTAATACACCTTTGTGAGAACAATAATTAAATTCCAGTCTAGTTTCCTTCTGATCTACAGCTCTAACTCCAGAATGACTCCCATTAAGTCAATTAGCAGTGTGGTGTCACTCCAGATTTTTGCCTTAAATAAAGAGCCCGTGAAGCTACTAAACCAATGAGAATCTTTTAAATCTACAAAATACATGCCCAGAAAATTTCTTCTGTGGAACATAAGCATCAGCATTCTAGATTTCAGTAACAACATAAGATGTGCTGCCACCACCACCCCCCTACCAGGAAAACAACGGGGCAGGGAACTGTATTAAAGGACCATCAAGTCTAGGGAATACAGTCTGGACACAAATGGTTCCCCCTCTGTACTTCTCTTTTCCCCCCTCATTTCCCGGTGTTTCACGCTGTGCCGGAGCATCACTAAGGAATCAGTGCCCAGTGTCGGTTCTCTCACAAGCCACCAAAACACCCCAAGCCATACAGTGTCACCCAGGAACACCCTGGGTATTAAAGCCATCACTGACAGGGTCTGTGCAGCTGCTCCCATGTCTTGTTAATTAGGTACTATGGACATGCTCGTGCTGTAAGCGCATCTTTGACATAACACAGCGTGACAATTTCTTCAGAGCCACAGAAATGCAGAGCATACAAATAAACCTGAACGCTGAAACCATTTCATTGTTCATAAGAATATGCACATTGCACCTGTTACAACCAAGGGCACTGCCTATGCCTTGAAGATGATTATTTCACCCTCTAACTAGCCTGTCTGTCTTAGAGGATCGTTAAATTCCAGAAGTAAATAAAGCACAACAAAATTATTTTACAAAAAGAAATCATTACCAAATATACACAGAGTGGTCTTTAAACCCAAGGTAAAGAAAACAATCCCCAAACTGACATTTTCCCCTGAGCTTCTTACAACCGCTGAGTCAGTTTAAATCAAATTTAGCTGAAAGAAAATAACTCCAAGATTGATATTGCTAAAGTCTTACCCTGAAACAAATGTTTGGGAGTCCAACTGCAACACCCCCTCGCCCCCCCGAGCCCAGGACTCCTACCAGCGAGGAAAGCTCGCCGCGACACGACCGGGGAGCGCTCACCCAAACCCCAGCCCGGCAGGAGGGACCAGCCCGCAAAGGCGACGCTCCCGCAGCCCCCGGGGGCAGCCGGAGCCGCAGGGAGCAGGTGGCGGAGCCGGGCGGCCAGCCGGTCCCCGCAGCCCAGCCCCGCCGCCAGCCGGGCCCCCGCCGCCGCCAACACGCGTGGGACGCCGGCGCGGGGAGCGTCCGCGTGTGATATTTACGCGGAAAGAAGGAAACGGAGGAGTGCGGGAGAGGGAGGCAGCATCCCCGGCTGCGGCAGCGCGGGCAGGGTGCTGGGGGAGGGGACGGGGACAGGACCGGCACCGGCGGGGGACTCACCGAGCTACGCGCGGCTGCTGCCCCCGCTGCCGTCCATGGGGGCGGCGGGGGGACGGGAGCCCGCTGCGGGCGAGAGCCGCCCTAGGATCCGCCGCATCTGCCCGCCGCCGCCGCGGAGGAGGAGGAGGAGGAGAAGGAGGAGGAAGAGCAGACCGCACCGCGCCGCACCGCCCCGGAGCAGCCCGGCCGCAG